>SJYV01019718.1:622730-693725 GCA_006410875.1 Neotragus pygmaeus
GATGCTTTTGAACTGTGGTGTTGGAGAAGACTCTTGAGAGTCCCTTGGACTGCAAGGAGATCCAACCAGTCCATTCTGAAGGAGATCGACCCTGGGATTTCTTTGGAAGGAATGATGCTGAAGCTGAAACTCCAGTACTTTGGCCACCTCATGTGAAGAGTTGACTCATTGGAAAAGACTCTGATGCTGGGAGGGATTGGGGGCAGGAGGAGAAGGGGACGACAGAGGATGAGATGGCTGGATGGCATCACAGACTCGATGAACGTGAGTCTGAGTGAACTTCGAGAGATGGTGATGAACAGGAAGGCCTGGCGTGCTGCAATTCATGGCGTCGTAAAGAGTTGGACATGACTGAGCGACTGAACTGAACTGAACTGAGCACACACAAGCGCACGTGAACAGCAACTTCCACCCACTGGGTGCTAGCAGCATTTCCCACTCCCAGGCATGCGCAAGTATCCCCCTGGGGTGGGGGACACAATCACTCCAGTTGTGAACTATACCTTTATACCAAACATGTGAAACTGACATTCTGTGTGACAAGACTGCTTATGCTTATTATAATCTTCTGAGCGTTGGCTCATGCTACACGAGTAACTGTATCACTTTTCTGGGGAGCTCACTTCCTCAGCGATGTTCAAACACGCAAGATGGATGGGAGAACGTTTGAAACTGAAAAGTGTGCAGAGTCTCCAGGGTCGTACTTAGATTTAGGACTGTCAGGCTTACTTCACTTAGTATGCTAATCTCTAGATGGTCATCACGCACCCTCCTATTCCCTGTTGGAAAGCAGCGCTGTGGTGCTGGACAGATAAGATGTCCATCTCATGAGATGTAAAGATGAGATGTGTCAGAAATCTTTGACTTTAGGCATTTCTCAAACCAACACTGTGGCTGGTTTGGCAACATGGTATTCCAAGAAGGCTGAGCCTCCTGGAGGGCCAGAAGCATCTTTACGCCCTTCATCCTGAGTGGGACCTGTATCAAAAACCCATCTTACCATATCCTGGTCCAGAAATAAGCTAACTGGGCTTGTCTGGGGCTCACCTGGGACATGAGCCACAGGGCAGCAAGAGGTGAAAGGTAGAGGTGTGTGGCTGGAATCACATGTGGGCTGGGAGGGCTATTTAGCTTTCAGATGGGGGAGTTAACAGAGAGGCTGTTAGCACACACAGTGCTTGTTGCTGGCAAGCCCCGCAGCTGGGCGTGTAAATCAACCAACTGTGTACTTAACACAAAGTGGCATTTTCCAGATGAACATCTGTCTGCGGGTGCAGGGCAGCTTTGAGAAGCAGGGGGGTTTTCCGATGAGATCAGGAAGGACAAGAGTCTTCCCCAGGAGGGGGGCCGGGGGACTCTTTCTACCCAGGTGTTTTTCCCTCCTTTTCCTCTGCTGTCAGGTCTAGACTAAACCTGCTCAGAAGGCCCCATTTCTCAATTCAAGGTGAATTCCTGTGAAGAACTGGTTTCTGTGGTGTGCTCTGGGGTCAGGCGTTTCTGCATCTTGACCATGGAGGTAGTGTTACTCACAGAAAGGAAAGGCAGATTTGTCCTTGTCATCTCTTTCCCTCTGTTGGAGAGAAGTCAGAGAACTCTGAAACAAGAAACACAGATGTTATGTTGTCCTAGTGGACAACTGGGCTTGGAGAGAGAATGGGGGTGCAGAGTGAGAGGGATTTCTCAGCATAAAAGGATTCCTGAGAGTAAAAGAGGTATCTCATCTGACTTCTAAAATGCCGAGTGGAGATATCACACATTTCTAGTATGTAGCATATTTAATTTTGCCAGTGAAATAAGACAGGAATCACATGGTAAAAGAAACAGTGCTATGAAGATGTAATTGACATGCAATAAATGGTTCATCTTTGAAGTATACAGTTTGATATGATTTGCCGTATGTGTACACACATGAACCATTAGTGCAAAGAGTGAAACTTACCAGCCTCTCCAAACTTTCCTGTGTCCCTTTGTAATTCTCTCTCCTTCCACCCTCATCCTCAGATAACCAGTGATCTGCTTTCTGACACTAGAGACCAGTTTGCAAGTATTGTATGTTTTTGTCTGGCTCTTTTCATTCAGCATAATGATTTTGAGATTCATCTGTGTGGATGTATCAATCGTCCAGTTCATTTTAAGGCTGAGTGGTGTCCCTTTCTTTGGATATACTGCAATTTGTTTATCCTTTTTCTGCTGATGGCTATTTGAGCTGTTTCCAGTTTTAGCTATTATAAATAAAGTTGCTATGAATGTACAAGTTTTTGTGTGGATCTATATGCTTTCCTCTGGGCAAATATTTTTAATTTGACTAAAGACCTAGGGGTGGAATAGATAGAGCAAAATATAGGTATAGGTTTAACTTGTAAGAAACTGCTGAATTATTTTCCATGATGATTGCACCATCTTTTGGATAAGCACCATTAAAAGCAACAAGATCCTTAGCCAAACTTCCAGCTTGCTTCCCCTTTAGGCATGCATGTATACTCAGTTATGTCCAACTCTTTGTGACCCCAAGGACTGTAGCCCACCAGGCTCCATCATCCAAAGAATTTTCCAGGCAAGAATACTGGAGTGGGTTGCCATCTCCTACTCCAGGGAACCTTCCTAACCCAGGGATTGAACCCGCTTCCCTTGTGTCTACTGAACTGGCAGGTGGGTTCTTTATCACTGAGCTACCTGGGAAGCCCTCTCCTTCTTGTTACTTCTGCTAGAAGGAATGGTCAGGATAATTAGCAAATATCTGCCAAACTTCTTTTGAGTGAAATATCACTCCTAAAGAGGCAGATTTGGAAAAAAAAAAAAAAAAGTGATTTGACAATCATTTCCTTATTTGAGACTTGGAAGTTGACTTAATTGGATTATTCAGGCCCTGGTTCATACACTGGTTAAATCCCCTGACTTCATATGGAGCATTAGAACTTGAGGGGAAAAAAATAGGCAAGTTGTAATGAAAATAGCAGCAAAATTTTCCCAAATGACACAAGTATGGTTTTCTTCACAGGCCCAAGTGAGCAGATAATTGCAAAATCTTTATTTGTCTTTGTTTGGGGGTGCATCAGGCCTAAAGTAAAATGATGCAATGCTGTTGGCTGGGTCTCATTGGTTTCTAGTTATGTTTGACTAAAATGCAGCATGTTAGAAGGTGAAGTGAGGGAACCAGGATTGAGTCTGGATGCAAAACGCAGACTAACTGCTCTCTAATCAGTAACAAATGTAGGAGAGATTCCTGGTGACACACGGACCAGGCAAGGTCATTTTGGATAGGCGGGTGAGGCTGGAGTGGGATCCAGGGCTTTACAAGCAGGAACGGAGGATGAGTCTTCCTCTTTCTTTTTTATGAATAAAGACAAGGTTGGGGATTCAGGTCTGGCTGTGTTTTTCAAGGAAAGAAGAAATAGAATTCTTCTGCCAAACCTGAACCAACACTTTGGCTTAGCTCTTGGTTCTGCATGGCACAGGAACCAGATTTTAGATAAAGAAGAGACGTTTCTGTTACCTTGCTGGGCAGGAAATGGGGTTTTGGTCCTGGGATTCCTTTTCTGAGTGTGTGGGCGTCACCGTTTCCTGTTTCTTTTTTCTCTCTTTTCTTTTTTTTTCTTTAAGCTTTTGCATTTAAGAAAATATATGTAATGCCCTGAATTTTTTGTTTGTTTTGGTAAATTCTCATAGATAAATCAAAATTAGAATTTATTAGATCTCGGAAAGACCATTGGAATCTGCTCTTTGATTAGCCTGTCAAGTGTACGATGTGAAATGCTTTTTCCTTGGAGGAGATTAAACTATCAGGCTGTTCAGGTCAGAGAGCAGCAGTAGTACTCTACAGTAGGAGTTACTTGTGCTCTACAGTAGGACCACAGAGCAAAAAGTTAAATAAATATGCTGAATTAAATAAATATGCATTGACAGCTGTGGTCTTCTACTAATTCCATAGAGATAAATGATAGAGATCAAACCATATTATTGTTATTATCAGTCACCTCCACTTTTTCATTCTAAATAAAGAACACTGAGTCATGTCCTCTAAGTACCACCCCCCTCACCATCTTTTTATTTAAGAATAGCTGATTTACAATATTGTGTTCGTTTCTGATGAATAGCAAAGTAAATCAGCTATGCATATATATATTTTTTGGTATTTTTCTCATTATAGGTTATTACAAGACAGTGAATAAAACTCTTGGTGCTCTACAGTAAGACCTTGTTTCTAACTATTTTATATATAATAGTGAGGGTGTGTTAATCCCCAAATTGTAATGTAACCCTTCTCCTCTTTCCTTTTTGGTAACCATGAGTTTGTCTTCTGTGTCTGTGAGTCCATTGATCTTTGATGGACGCGTAGGTCGTTTCCATGTCTTGCCTATTGTCAATAGTGCTGCTATGAACAAATGAACATAGTGGTGTTTCAATAAAACTTTGTTTACCCAAGGAACCAGACTTGGCCATCCCTGCTGTAAAGTGAGTTTTCACTTTATGGATGAGGAGACTGCAGACCCGAGAGGATGGCTGACAATAACAACCATCCATGTGGTCCAGCGCTTGACCAACCAGCTAGTTGACATGAGGTAAGATGCTTTACCACGCCACCCATAAAAAGGAAGATGTGCTAATTATCTACACTAGTTTTCAAGTCTCAGGAGTGGCATTCCATTATTTTTGCCATTTTCTGCTGTTAGAAGCAGGTAGAAGCCCAGTCCTTGCTCAAAGAGTTGGGTGGGAGGTTGCATAAGGATGTGACAAACACTGGGGTCACTGGCTGGTTCAGGAGACATCCAGACACGTGATTCCTAATGTTTCCTTGGCCTTAAATTCTCAAATGTCATTCATTTTTCAGATTCTTTCCAGCCTTTTGCTTACTTATCAGTTTTTTTTTTTNTTTTTTTTTATCCATTTCTCTGTTGATGGACATTTAGGTTCTGACTGGTGTGAAGTGATATTAAAGCTTTGATATGCATTTATCTGATAATTATGCTGAGCATCTTTTCATGTGCCTCTTGGCCATCTGTATGTCTTCTTTGGAGAAGTGTCTATTTAGATCTTCTGCCCATTTTTTGATTGGGTTGTCTGTCTAGACTCCACATGATTTCTTAGGGAATTGTTAAAGTTCTGTGATTTTAACATATATTAGATTTTTGTTAATGATAAAGTGAAAGACCCTGTTGAGAAAGGATTAATTGTTTTGAAAAATTAAAGAGAACTGTGGTATTGAAGAGAAAAGGGAATTTTGATAGTTTGCTTGTTCTAACACATTTTCTTGCACTGATTGGGAATAATTGGCAAATGCATCTCTTTCAGATTTATTGATCATTTTGAAGACAGCTCAATTAGGCTTATATGTGGATGTAATCATGTGGGAGTAACGATCCTGAGGAATACCTGACTTTCTATCACTATGCAGTATGCAAAGCTTTGTTCTGCTTTACCTTCCTGCTTCATCTCTAGTCTTTTAAACAATAACAAAACTTAATGCTGCATTCTTAATTGTGCCAGTAGTCTGTATCTCACCATCTATGGCAAAACTTGTACTGAGTTTTGTGTCTACATTTTCTATTGTTGAGACACTACTTATTTGCACGATTATTTTTTAAGCATCCTTGCTTCCCTGTAATCCCAAGGCTCACGTTCAAAGGTGAGAAATGTACACTTTGCATAGGAACACATTTTTTAATTGACCAGTCTATATTTCTTGGAATTTACTGTGCTTATAAACAGTTGAGCTATTTCAGATCCTAAAAGATGATGCTGTGAAAGTGCTGCACTCCATGTGACAGCAAACCTGGAAAATTCAGCAGTGGCCACAGGATTGGAAAAGGTCAGTTTTCATTCCAATCCCAAAGAAAGGCAATGNACTAAAAGACACTTGCTCCTTGGAAGGAAAGTTATGACCAACCTAGACAGCATATTAAAAAGCAGAGACATTACTTTGCCAACAAAGGCTCATCTAGTCAAAGCTATGACTTTTCCAGTAATCATGTATGGATGTGAGAGTTGGACCATAAGGAAAGCTGAGTGCCAAAGAATTGATGCTTTTGAACTGTGGTGCTGGAGAAGACTCTTGAGAGTCCCTTGGATGCAAGGAGATCTAACTTGTCAATCCTAAAGATCAGTCCTGAATATTCATTGGAAGGACTGATGCTGAAGCTGAAACTCTGACACTTTGGCCACCTGATGCGAAGAACTGACTCATTTGAAAAGACCCTGAAGCTGGGAAAGATTGAAAGCAGGAAGAGAAGGGGATGACAGAGGATGAGATGGTTGGATGGCATCACTGACTCAATGGACATGAGTTTGAGTAAATTCTGGAAGTTGGTGATGGACAGGGAGACCTGGCGTGCTGTAGTCCATGGGGCCTCAAAAAGTCAGACACAACTAAGCAACTGAACTGAACTGAAGCCATATTTATGGTCAGCATACACACAACAATTTTCCATCTGTGTCTTAAATTATCTTGGAAATGTTGTTTTATTCTTTTTTCACATAATTAAAAAGCTAGTTTTGCTTCTTCATTTACAGCACATGTATGTGTGTGTTCAGTCGCATCTGACTCTTTCCAACCACATGGACTGTAGCCTGCCAGGTTCCTCTATCTGTGGGTATTCCAAACAAGAATACTGGAGTGGGTTGCCATTCTCCTCTCCAGAGGATTTTCGAGACCCAGGGATCAAACCTGCATCTCTTATGTCTCCTGCATTGGCAGGAGGATTCTTCAGCAAGTGAGCCGTGGGTGAAGCCAGCAGTAGTCACAAGTAGGAGTTGTTTTTTGCTCTACTGGGCACTTGGCAATGTCTTTAGAGAAGGGTACCCCCAAACTGTTTCAAGTGATATATACTACAAAAATGGGCCTCCATTGCTAAATAAGTTGGACTGATAATGTCTTTACAGGAATGTTTCAGAGCCTTAAAATCTTGTGTGCTGTTATCCTTAGGGGTGGGCTTCCCTGGTGGCTCAGGTGGTAAAGAATCCGCCTGCAATGTGGGAGAACCCACTCCAGTGTTCTTGCCTGGAGAATCCCAGGGACGGGGGAGCCTGGTGGGCTGCCGTCTTTGGGGTTGCACAGAGTTGGACACGACTGAAGCGACTTAGCAGCAGCAGCAGCAATGTGGGAGACCTGGGTTTGATCCCTGGGTTGGGAAGACCCCCTGGAGAAGGGAAAGTCTACCCACTCCAGTATTGTGGCCTGGAGAATTCCATGGACTATATAGTCCATGGGGTCACAAAGAGTTGGACATGACTGAATGACTTGTCCTTAGGAATAAGATCTATGAGGCAAAGGTTTTCAATGTGGATCACAGAGACTTTTTCCCTGGGATTTTTGAATTCCAAGTGAAAGTGAAAGTGAAGTCGCTCAGTCGAGTCCGACTCTTTGCAACCCGTGGACTGTAGCCCACCAAGCTCCTCCGTCCATGGGATTCTCCAGGCAAGAATACTGGAGTGGGTTGCCATTTCCTTCTCCAGGGTATCTTCCCAACCCAGGGATCGAACCCAGGTCTCCCACATTGCAGGTATTCCCTAAATCAGAACCTTCTTTGAGAAGGCTAGCTTTGAGCAAATATAATGAATGAGATACACTCTTGTGTAATGGAATCTTGGGAACCCAAATCTTCCAGTTCTGTAGGAAAACATTGGATTCCCATTGTGTCTCCCCTCAAGTATATTATAGAGAAATGATTATGAGAGTAAAGCATGCTAATTCTTGAAATTTTGCAAAACTGATGGAAAAAGTAGGTAAGATGTTCTCAAGTCACTGAAGGATAATTGCTCTTAATGTGGTGTATTTACTGTCAGTATTTCTTCCATGTGTGGCAGAGTGTATTCCAAAGATGGCCATACCAATGTTTTTTCCTTCCTACAGGACCTTTTTGCAAGGTTGTATGGACACTCTTCCAGTGAGAAATCTTTGCTCCCTCCTCTTGAATCTGGGCAGATCTGGATGAAAGTGATGCTGTGTGACCTACATGTTTATATACCTACAATATATCATGACATGAAGGAATCACGAGCTCTCCTTCATGTCACAATATATTATTAATACAAAGATTTTCCCATGATGTTACATGTCTTCCAAATCTTGATTTTCAAAATCATATTGTCACTTTTTTTCACTTATATCAGCTTGTGTCGCCAAATATCTAATTAAGTGCATATAAAGTAATATCAGGCATAATCCAAAGTCTTAGTGCTTTTGGTAATAATGGCAGCATTTTTCTCCTTATTCGCTTCAGAGACTGCCTTGAAAATTTGGACAGCTGTGTGCATTGTCGGGGTGTCAGTCCTTCTCCAGCAGCTGGTTGACGTCTACTTGTTTTATTTTAAATCTAGCCAGACGGGCCTGGTTCTTTGAGCAGTGATACTTTATTTCTGAAAGCATAAATCAGTTCCAATATTTCATTTGAAGTGAGTTAATTTGATTCCCCCCTCCACCTCCTTCTCTCTCCCCATCCCCACCATGGTCATGTAAGGAACAATTCATATTGATCTACAAGGTGAAAACTTCCACGGGCACATGAAACTCACAACAAGAGATAGTGGCTACGTCAGTGGAGGCAAATATGAATTTTAGAGCAGATATGAAAGAGAAATTACTTCACCTGCTTGGAAAATTTCTGTTTCTTTCTTAATAAGGCCATTGACTTTCAAACCAATGAGGTGTGGTCTGTTGTTATCACTTCACGTAGGCAATGCCAGAAACTCCCCTGTTTTTGTAAAGGCTGCAGGCTTCAGGGTGGCGCTCTGCTCTGTGTCTGTGGCACTCTCATATGATTATTACTCTTATTCAAGATTGCTCTGAAGATCTACATAGAGCCACTCATGGGCCACACGTGGCTTTATTGAGAATGTTTTGCCAGGCATTGCTACACACTATGGATGAAAATGAATTGCCTGTTTCCTGTTCTTATGGAGTTCAATCTTTTCAGGGGATCACTTTTCTCTCAGGATCCTTGTATATTTCCCACAATCTGCTCATTACATGATTCCACGGCTCAGTTCCAATATATCTCATTTCTTTCAGGAGACTATGGTTTCTTTTTATGTGTATTGTCTCTTGATAGAAAAGCAATCCGGTTATATACTGATTCTGCATTTTAGATAATTCAAGCGGTAGTTATTAATGCTTGCCTTCAGGATGGTAGCATTCCTTTCTAATGACCCCCTTAAGAGGATGATGGAATTGAAAAAGTCAGGAAAAAACGTAGAATATGGTTTTAACCTCATTATTTCTTAACTGTGGTATTTTGGGCAAGTCACTTTGGCCCGCCTCATCTGTAAAACGAAGCTGTTTAAAGAAAGATTTCTAGCTGGAGAGTTTATGTTTCTAGGTCTGCTATCTTAAAAGAACCACACAGTCCTGGGGATTGAATGCTACTAGAATATTATGTGAACAGAGTCAATGTACTGCTTCCTCTGATGAACTTCATTCTGCTATGGAGAATGGTCTCCAGGCATTTGGTATACCACCTTTTGTCCTACAGGAGAACAGTTTTGTGCTGGGTTTCACATTGTTATCACTGAAAATCTGAATCGTGTGGAAGACGGCACCATGCTTGGCAAGAATGGGATTTATTGTTGACCACAGAATATAAAGTTATTCATCAGGGAGAGATGTAATGTAGCTCTTAAGTAGGTTGCAGTGTACTAGTGAAGACGTGTGTGATTGCCAACTCTGATATTAAATTATTCTTAGTTCAAAGTCGTTGAGATTAAAAAAATGATTTATTGGTATTCAGCTTCAGATGCCACCCATCGGAGTCATCAGTAATTGCTTCAGTGTCAGAACTCAGTGTTTATTCTAAATCACTCATGTTCTTTGGGTCTGTCATGGTTGACTTTGGAACACAGCCCCTCAAAATCTTTGTGGAAGTATTTAATGTATTATCTATAGGATGATGGTCCAAATAAGGCAGTGTAGGCAAAGTGATCCCTCTTTGCTTCAATAGCTCTTAGTAGATAGGATGACATCTTGCACGTTATTATTTTAATTCACTGTTGGCTTTTGTGTACTGAGCTCTGGACTTCTTTGGCTAGAAATAATTGCTTCCTCATTTTGTTTTCTCAGTGACTCTTAGTACATATTAAGTACTCAGTCACATATACTGGTGGAAAGAATTAACAAACATTTCTCTTATAATTATTCACTTTTAACTATCTGTTGAAAAACAAAGTGTAACTTAAACAAATATTTCATGAATATTGACTATATTTAGGGCACTGCAAAGAATCTATATAAGCTGCAGTTAATGATCATGGTTATGTCATTTCATGTGAAGTCAATGTCATAGTATCATCAATAGTTCTAAAGTAAATAAAAATCATGACCATTTGCTACTTCATTTAAAGATGAGGGCAAATGCGCTTGCAGGTGGAGCGCCGTGTTCCCCAGAGCCGTCTTTTTTGAAAGCAGGGAGTGTCTATTGTTTATGTTCTGCTCCCTTCCCTGCTTTGTCTGGTTGTTGTTGTTCAATTGCTAAGTCATGTCCGACTTTTTGTGACCCCAAGGACTGCAGCATGCCAGGCTTCTCTGTCCTTCACTACCTCCTGGAGTTAAGTTGGTGATGCCAATCAACCATCTCATCCTCTGTCTCTGTCTTCTCCTCCTGCTCTCAATCTGTCCCAGCATCAGGGTCTTTTCTGATGAGTCATCTCTTCTTATCAGATGGCCAAAGTATCAGAGTTTCAGCATCAGTCCTTCCAAAGAATATTCAGGGTTGATTTCCTTTAGGAGTGGTTGGTTTCATCTCCTTTCAGTCCAAGGGACTCTCACGAGTCTTCTCCAGGACCATAATTTGAAAGGATCAGTTCTTCAGTGTTCAGCCTTCTTTATGGTCCAACTCTTACATTGATACATGACTATTGGAAAACCCACAGCTTTGACTATATGGACCTTTGCTGGCAAAATGATATCTCTGGTTTTTAACATGATGTATAGGTTTGGCACAGCTTTTCTTCCATGATACATGTGTCTTAATTTTGTGGCTGGAGTCACCATCCACAGGATTTTGGAGCCCAAACAAAACAAAATCTGCCATCGTTTCCACTTTTCCCCCCAACTATTTGCCATGAAGTGATGGTACTGGATCCCATGATCCTAGTTTTTTGAATATTGAATTTTAAGCCAACTTTTTCACTCTCCTCTTTTACTTTCATCAGGAGGCTCTTTAGTTCCTCTTCGCTTTCTGCCATTAGAGTGATATCATCTTCATATCTGAGGTTGTTGATATTTCTCCCAGCAATCTTGATTCCAGCTTGTGATTCCTTCAGCCAAGCAGTTTGCATGATGTACTCTACACAGAAGTTAAATAAGCAGAGTGACAATATACAGCGTTGACGTACATGTGCTCTGTGTGGAGCACCAGATAATGAAGTAGGTCAGTGTTTCTTTAACCACTGACTTTCTCTTGACTTCAAAATAGGAGATTGACTGGGACTTGAAGGGGTGTGGGGTAGGGAAATCTGTTACTTTTCAGGTATTTAAGAGATTTAGCTATCATTCTTTTTCTTTTTTTAAAATCTCAGCTCTAAATTATCATTGTACATTTGAAAATCTCTTTTGGAGTTTATATCTTTGGAATTTAAGATATATTTAAATGATATGACCAAGAGTATTTCTGTAATAAAAGATGTAAAGACATTTCTACCCTCCTACTTTGCAAATGGTTTAGGTGCTCATCTTCAGCACTTAAGGTAATTCAAAGATGACCTTTCTGCTTTGTCTTTCTACCTCTCCCCTTCAAATTCCCTGATATACAGTGCTTGTCACTTAAAGGGAGCTCAATAAACATGTGTTAAATAAACAAACCAACAAATGTAGGGCTTGAACTTACCACGCCATCTTTCAGCTTGAGGATGTAAGGAAGTCTTACAAAATCTATCTTACGATCACATCAGAAGACCTTTGCCGTCATGGTGCATGCTAAGTCGCTTCAGTTGTGTCTGACTGTTGGCAACCCCATCGACTGTAGCCTGCCAGGTTCTTCTGTCCATGGGATTTCCCAGGCAAGAATATGGGAGTGGATTGCCATTCCCTCTTCCAGGGGATCTTCCCAGCCCAGGGGTCAGACCCGAGTCTCTTATGTCTCCTGCACGGGTGGTGGGTTCTGTACCACCAGCGCAACCTGGGAAGCCCTGTTGCAGATACAGCAGTGTTGCCTATTCACCCAAGACGAATGAGAGATGGAGAGCTTAAAAGAAATTGCTGGTTGTATTTACTTGATTCTGTATGAATTAAATGAGGGAGGGATGATGGGGAATTAGTAAAGATTTTGAAAGGTTATTTTCAGGAATTTATAATGAAGGATTATTTTCCTGACCTCAGAAGCATCATTACATCAATGTTCCCCTTGAGTTTCAGGATCATTCTGTCCCTGGTAAGCCCACCAGGAGCAACTAGAAGAGAGAAATGGAGGAAGAAGCGGACACAGAAGAGTAGCTGGATGTTTGCATAACTGTGTTATCTTCTTCTATGAGACGTATATTTTTATCCCTCCTAGTTTGTGAGGAGTTTAGGTACCCACCTTTAGCACTTGGAGCAACACAAAAGTGACCTGTCTGCTTTGTCATCACATTATGCTTTTTGTTATCTTGTTCTCAGTTTTTGTTTTTTATTGATTGTGTTGCCTTCTAATGTCGTGTCAAGAGTATTTGTATATATACATATATGACATGCGTGCTCAGTTGCTCAGTCATGTCTGACTCTTTGCAATGCCAAGACTATAGCCCACCAAGCTCCTTGGTCCATGGAATTCTCTAGGCAAGAATACTGGAGCGGGCTGCCATTTCCTTCTCCAGGGGATCTTCCTGACTCAGGGATCCAACTCTCGTCTTCTTGTCTCCTGAACTGGCAGGCAGATTCGATACTACTAGCTCCAGCTGGGAAACCCATATACATATATAAATTCCTTTAGATTTAGAGATAGAGAGAGACAGAGAGATGAAAAGAGACAGAGACACAGGGAGACAGAAGTAGAGGAAGTTTTGGTCATAGAGGAAGCTGACTCTCACCGACTTGACATTTCTCATGCCTGGGAGGAGGAGTTTGCCAAATATTCTGAGCCAGAGTCACATTTAATAGTAATAATTTCCACCTGCTGTCATGTCATCTCAGAATCTGCATACAGGTGGTGGTTTTATTTTTTTCCATCCAAGAATCTTCAGGCACCCTCGAGACATTAATTAGGCTCTGGACGTCTTTGAAGTCGATCCTCTACCTATATACACATGATGAAATGCTGAGGGGGAGAGGTTAATTGAATAAGACCAAGACCACACAGAAATTCCATGAAAGAGACCGGAAGGGGACGGCTTTCCAGTCTGGGACAAAATCAAGGAAACAGTGAGAGGAGATGCCTGTTGGCCAGTGCTTTAAATTCATTTGGAATTTCCACTCTCATTCATTGAAAAGTGAGCTCCCTTCTTCCCCTTTCCTTCCACAACCATCATAAAAGAAACCTAAAGAACTACTGACTAATTAGCCTCACTTTCAGGATGTGTTACCCTGCAGCCTACAGAGCTGAGATGTTCCCTGGAAAGGACTCTAATGGGTACACCTGACTTCCACATTTCAGCCGGAGTCTGTGTTCCTGGTTAGAACTGCCATTTCCCTCTCTCTTCCAGTCATCTTCCCACGATTAAATCCAAGTAGGAAAGTAGAAAGTTCACTAAAATTACTCAAGGCAATGGTTTCACCTTCCTCCCACTTAAATTGCATAGAGATTAGTCACTCAGAGAGGCTGAAAACAGTAGGTAAAGAAAACAAGAAATGGAGGGTTTAGAAGTAAGAAACTTCAATGAATGCAGGGAAAAAACTCAATAAAAACAGTGTCTTTCATATTGTTGAATTTATATTTGACTTTTCAGTAATGTCTCTTTTCTCCAAAATGTTCTGATAAGATCATTGAAGGAGGGACTTGCGAAGAAAATCTCTTTGCATCAGCCTGGGTATCCCACATAATTCCCTCTGGAAGGGAGTTTTCCTTTTTTTTTTTTTTGGACTCTTAACCAGAAGCTTTACAAGCAGGGCTATTGACAGATGCTTGTAACAAAAACTGAACCCTGATCTAAGAGGGGAGGACAGGATCACCTGCAATAGATAGGAAACTCAAATAAATGCTTGTTGGAAGAGTTAACTATCCAAAGCCACGGATTTGTGGCTGTGAAGGAAGTAGCCTGGTTTGGTATGTGCAGGAGCTCAGAGAAGCTCAGATATGTAGCACTGGGATGTTACTGGAGATCGAGCTTGGAGCCTGGTGGGCAGTTGGGGAGGGTGGGCAGTTGAAAGCGGGCTGTAGCAAATCATTTTGAGAGTGAGGAAAGGTTTATATGAATCCATAATGGGCNGCTCAGAGAAGCTCAGATATGTAGCACTGGGATGTTACTGGAGATCGAGCTTGGAGCCTGGTGGGCAGTTGGGGAGGGTGGGCAGTTGAAAGCGGGCTGTAGCAAATCATTTTGAGAGTGAGGAAAGGTTTATATGAATCCATAATGGGCAAGAAAAAAGGAAGAAAGCAGACTAGACTGAAGACAAAGACAAGGGAAAATTAATTCTTTTCTAATGGAGCAGGAGAAAAATGTACCATGAACAGATGAAAAGCTTTCCTTCTTAAAGAAAAGCCCTCAGTGATCCGGGTACCAGGTTTCCTGGCGAGAGCACAACTCCAAGGCATTGGAAGACTGATTTTGATGAGAGGAACCCAGCAAGACCCTACGAGAGGTCAGGCAGCGAGTTGGTGGATTGCTGGGGGTCCTCTTGCCCTGTCTTTTCTCCCGGGAGTTGAAAGCAGCCTCCCAGGGTGGGGCAGCCTATCTCTGGCTCCACAAGCCAGACCTTCTCTGCACACAAAGGCAGGCAAGGGCTCTGCCTGCAGCCACACCGCCGCACAGCTGCTCTGGGGAGGGACACAGTGCCATTTTGGCTGAGACTGAAGGAGGTGGCTGCCAATTTCCTCTAAGTTTGCCCTCCCTTTCAAAATGCAGAATAACAGCACACAGGCAATCTCAGGTCCTTCTGGCCGCTTTCCCTTTCTGGAGTAATTAGTTGAAATGCACATTATGTTCTCCCCTCGTTCTGAGTTTCCATGGAGCTGCAGCTGGTTCCCATAAGCGGAACCTGCCGTAGGCTGCCTTCAAGGGCCCCTGTTGGTTCCTTGTTCCCTGAAGGCAGCGCTGGGCGGTCCTGGGGAGCTGGGGAAGGATGGAAACTGCGGTTCGTTTCCAGTTTGGATCCTGCCAAGTGGCCCACTCTCTCTGGGTGCTCTCAGTTCTCTCGGCTCTAAAATAAGACAGCTTTGGGTTCCTCAGCCTCTCTTCCTAGGCATGGCTGGGGGAGTGATAGCTGCAGGTGGCTAGGAAAGAGGGCAGGCAAATACGGGGAGTCTGGAGAGCCCCACAAAGAGCTTTTGGTTAACCTGATCAACATCAGTCGGCAGGGATGCTTTTGAAGCAGACAGAGAACATGGAGGAAGCAAAGTTAACTAGGTGGGAGGTGGGTCAGGACTGGAGACAAGTGGCCAGCTGGGAAGGCGCTGTGAAAGGCCAGACATGTGGTACTGGCGCTGGACTTTGGTTATAGGTCTGGTGATGGAAGGGAAGAAGTGGTTATCGGAGGTTGGTCCAGCCGATGGTGCAGACTGGTGTTCTCAAAGTGGGGTCCGTCGGCCCCACCCCAGACCTGCTGATGCAAGAACTCTAGTTAGGGCCCAGCCATCTGTTTTAACAAGCTCTCCAGATTATTCCAGTGCAAGCTAAAGTTTGAGAACCACCATGTGTTGCCTTTGGGCAGACAGGTCGTAAACACGGGGGGTTGGGAGACCATGGGTTCTCCTCCAGTTCTAAAGAAATAACTCAATAGCATTAAATTTTATATCACCGAGCCTTCAAGAATCTTAGTCTCTTCTGTCTGAAGCTTGAGTACATGCTCAGTCTCTCAGTTCTGAGTCTCTGTGACCCCACGGACTGTAAAGTCTGCCAGGCTCCTCTGTCCATAGGATTTCCCAGGCAAGAATACTGGAATGGATTGCCATGCCCTCTTCCAGGGGATCTTCCTGACCCAGGGATCGAACCCACACCTTCTGCATTGGCAGGTATTCTTCACCGCTGATCCACATGAGAAGCCCTCTGTAAAGTGTAGTATAGCAGTTGTGAATTGTGTTTTGCTGTGTACAAAAGAAAACCCCAAATTAACACAGTGGGAAGCCCCCAAAGCATTGATCATTTGCACAAAAGGAGTCTGAAGTTAGGTCCCCCAGGGTCCCCCAAGTCCTCAGGGACACAGTCCCCTTCTTTCTGCCGTCCTCCTTGCTAGTGTACTAGCTTTCTACAGCTGCTGTAACAGATGACCATAAACTTTGTAGCCAAACCAACCCAAAGGTCTTCACCTTACAGTTCTGGAGGTCAGGATTCTGAAGCGTGTCTCACTGGGCTCCGTGAAGCTGTTGGGAAAGCCGCATTCCTTGCAGAAGCTCTAAGGGAGAGGCTGTGCCCTCGCCTTTTGTGATTTTCTAGAGTCTGCCCATGTTCCTTGGCTCAAGGCCCCTTCCTCTGTTCTCAGAGCCAGCAATGTCAAGCTGAGAACTTCTTACTCGGCCAGCCCTCTGGCTTTCTTCTGTCTTCCTTTCCCCCTTCTAACAACTCTAGTGATTATTTGGACCTGCTGAGGGATCCAGGACAATTTCCCTGTTGTAAGGCCAGCTGATGAGTCTTGTTCACTCCACCTGGAACTCTCATTTCCCTTTGACGGGTCATTCATTCCAGATCCCACAGATTTTGACATGGACATCTTTGGTAGGGGGCGGGGTGGGCTGCTGGTGGTGGTGGTATTATTCCACCTTGCACCCTCAAGGCCACCTCATGGGCTTTCATACCTACCACAGTTTCTGTTGTCACGTCAGGTTTCCAGGCAGCAGGAAAGAGGAAGTGGGGAAGGATGAAAAAACACACTTACCAGCCAAGCCAGTTCCCACACAAATCTCTGCCAACCTCTCCTTGGCCGGAACTTACTCATGTGGCCACATCTCCCTTGGCGGGAGATTGGAAAGTGTGGTCTTTTTTTCCCTAGCGAGAAAGTGCTCTACTATAACGAAGATTCTCTTTCTATGGACAAAGAAAGGATGGTTATTGGGTGGGTAACCAGCAGCTTCTGTCATATACCGACTTACAGAAAGGTCTTGGTTTTCTCCTAAGTTCCTTCATCTAATGATTCTGAGACCCTCCAGAATGAAGGAATGATGGTATTAAGAAATGAGATACTAGAGCAGAAGGAAGAAGGGAGTTTTTTTGTTTTGCATTTCTTCCTTTTCTTCGGGGTCAATCTCCTTCATCTATACATGACTGAGTGTCTTAAAGGAGCCAGACATAGTGTATGCATTTGTCTTTACCTGTGTGCCATGCAATAAAGGACTTTGGGTGGCTCATTTCTGTTAGCTCTATGAAAAATGTTTTTATTTTTGAACAAATAAATGGTCATTTCTAATTGCAGCTGAAGACGGGGACCAGAGAGCATCACAGGGGCTGTGTTATCCCTGCCCTTCCATTTGTGACTGTGTCCAACTGTCTGGACCAGACCGCATGTAGAAAGTGACAGGCTGTCTTTCAATGACCATCTTCTCAAGGATGGGGACCTAGTCTTGCTCAATATTGTTAGGTATAGGCCTATGAATTGGAGATAAGCAGGTTTGCAAACTTTCATTAAAAAAAATGAATTAATGAATGTTTTATAGTAATCCATTGATGTGTTATCTTTATGCAGCTTTGATAGAAAAAGCTATTCTATGTTGTTTAGTTGCTAAGTCATTTCCGACTCTTTGTGACCTCATGGACTGCAGCATGCCAGGCTACCCTGTCCTTCACTATCTCCCAAAGTTTGCTTAAACTCATGTCCATTGAGTCAGTGATGCCATCCAACCATCTTATTCTCTGTCTTCCTCTTCTTGTCCTGCCCTCAATCTTTCCCAGCATCAGGGTCTTTTCCAATGAGTCGGCTCTTCAAATCAGGTGACCAGAGTATTAGAGCTTCAGCTTTAGCATCAGCCCTTCCAATAAATATTGAAGGTTGATTTTCTTTAGCATTGACTAGTTTGATATCCCCGCAGTCCAAAGGACTCTCAAGAGTCTTCTCTAGCACCACAGTTCTTTGGCACTCAGCCTTCTTTATTTTGTGAGTCTTATTTAAACATTAGCTTAAAGTTTTCCTTATTTATTTTGCCATTATACCTATGGGTTTGTCTGCAGGATCTTTATTTTGGAATGTATTGACAGTTGATATATTTTCCATTTGGGGCAAGATATTACTTACTTTTTTCTTGGGTCCTGATGGTTTAGCTAACCCACTCTGGTACTCTTGCCTGGAAAATCCCAGGAGGAGCCTGGTAGGCTGCAGTCCATGGGGTCGCTAGGAGTCGGACACGACTGAACGACTTCACTTTCACTTTTCACTTTCATGCATTGGAGAAGGAAATGGCAACCCACTCCAGTGTTCTTGCCTGGAGAATCCCATGGATGGGGGAGCCTGGTGGGCTGCCGTCTATGGGGTCGCACAGAGTCGGACACGACTGAAGCAACTTAGTAGCAGTATGGGACTGTCTAGCATGCTGGCTTTGGGCAGCAGCTGACAGCCGAGTCTGTCTGCACTTTCTTTCTGAAAGTGGGGGATTCCTGCCTGATGTGACAGCTCCTGGAGCTGATGGGCTGCTCATTAGGAAGCAGTTGTACTTTATGATGGGAACGTGGTGGACCAACAGAGAGGGAAGCCTTCCACAGGAATGGCCTAATATAAACAACAATAACCATAATCATAATCTGAGCTTTTATGGGAGCTTTCATCCAAGAACCAAAAACACATTACGAGCATTAACTCATTAATCTTCACAGCGCCCCTGTGAGGGAGAATTAAGTGTAAGTAATCATAATTATTACTGTCATTATCCTTCAAACAATTCCCAGATGTGCTGTGGCTAAACTGGCGTACTTTGGGGATTTTTTTTTTTTTAATAGAGACCTTAGATTTTTGGCAGGAGTTCACATCTCTCTTTTCTTTTCTTACTCCCTCTGACTTACCAAATAAATATAGAATTCCAAAATTCATGGGGTCCCTGGGAGAGAAGGGTGGGAAATCATTTACAATTTCCCACGATGCCCTTCATTCTGGCCTTGGCGCTGTTGGAAATGTTAGATGGCTGCATTGGGTCCCAACCTAGGTTCTGGGCGTAGATCACAGATTTCATTTTTGAACTTTATGTGGTGCTTATGATTTCAGTCTTATTTCTCTGGATAAGAGCTTGAGGAGTTTCCTTCTGCATGTAGCATCCTGTTTACCCTGATACCATTTAAGTTAGAACAGTGTCCTGAACAGCGAACAGAGAAGGCCTCGGTACAATTGGCAGCAGCCTCAGTGTGTGAGTACAAGCCCTGCCTCTGTCCACAGGTGTGACCCTACCTGTGCTTCGTTCCTGGGGAAACAGCTCACCTCGGAGCTCCAGAACAATCACAGAGAACATAGGAATCTTCAGAGCAAGAGCACGCGCTTATCTCAGTAGTGGAAAATAGCTAGATCAGTGGATGACAAGAGCCCCACATGGTCTTGTACCTTCTGTATGTTTTTTCAATTGTTCATTTATTATTACCTAAATGGTGTGCATGATGGAAAATTCAGAAAATGTTGGCAAATAAGAGAAAAAATTAAAGTCACCTATGAGCTCAGTAGTGAGAGTTCAATACTATGTCCTCTGGTGTACCTTGAAAAAATCATTTTGGTACCCATATTAGGGCAAGTGATGGCAGGAGGACACAGATGTTTTGTTGCAGGGGTTGGTGATGGCATGCCCGGTTCTCTGGTTTCTGGAGTTGGATATAACATGGAAAGTATTTGTGAAACTTGGGATACTCAGCTTTGAAATGTGAAATATACCAGGGTTAGAGTGGGGAGGGCTGACCTCAGTCAACACGTGGCCGTGGAGCTGAAATCCTGTCCAAGCCCACATGTGGTCTGCAGCCTGTCATCACCTGCCTACTGGCTGTCACCTCCTATTCCCCCAGGGGCTGCTGTGCTCCGTCATCCTTTTGTCCTTTGGATAAACTATGCCTGTTCCTGCCACAGCGACTTGGAATTTGCCATTCCTACAATCTAGAATGCTCTTCCTCCAAGTCCTGCCCTGGCTTTCTGTCCTTATGGCTGACTCTGTTCTCAGCTGACCTATTCACGTCTAGACTTTATGTCACTCTTTCTGACACGTCACCCCTGCACATGCTGTTGCACTATCTGAAGTGGTTGTCCTCTTCTCTGATCACCTTCTGTGACACTGGCCAGTTTGAGTTCCTTCTTGGAATGTGTAACATTCTTCAGTTTTTATTAATTGGATTTTACTGGCATATTTTTTCTTTAATTGGAATATAGTTGATTTATAATGTTGTGTTAGTTACAGGTGTACAGTAAAGTGAATCAGTTACACATAGACATATCTAGGTTTTGGATTCCTTTCCCACATAAGTCATTACAGAGCACTGAGTAGAGTTTCCTGTGCTGACTTTACTTGTATACTTTTTATTGTCTTTCTCTTCCCACTTGCAGACTTCATGAGTATGGGGATCTTAACCATACTCCTCTTTTCTCTAGCCTCTGAGTCTAGAAGAGTATCTGACACATAACCTGTGCTCAACAAAAACTTGTATTTGAAAGAAGAGAAGACACACGAAGATGAAGAACTAGGACAGAGCTTGAAAGAGATTGCCCAAAGGTATCTGTGAACACTTGCAGTTAGGACGTGAAAACTGCGTGGCAGGAAAACAAGGACATATGTAAATCAGGGACCTAATTATGAAATCTTAATATAGGTCTCTGGTTGGATGGCATCACTGACTCAATGGACATGAGTTTGAGCTAACTTCAGGAGATAGTGAAGGACAGGGAAGCCTAGCGTGCTACAGTCCATGAGATTGCAAAAAAATCAGACACGACTTAGCTACTGAATAATAATATCATCTTCAGAGGGTGGACACTAGATTCCATTTGAAGGGAAGTAAAAAATAATGAGGGGACAATATATTTGTAAGAGTTTTTCTGTGAGGCTAAAAGGAAGAATTGAAATGTTGAAAACACAAATTGGAGTAAGAAGAGTTTCATTTGGGATTGGATTAAAAAAAAACATTTCTAAAGGCTGGGAAAGGAGGTGTAATGACAGCAGCAAATACAGATGAGCAAAGGAAAAATAGCAGAGGTCATCACTGAGCCACCTTGACGGGAACGAAATGGTACAGTTAGTGCTTTGCATGCTTAGTGCTTTGAGGGAGATACGGGGCGAGGAAGAGAAGGTCATCGGTTAGGAGAAAAGCAAGGGAAGGTGGGAACTCTTGCCATGAAGCAACCATATTCCCTTTGAAGATATTGACAAGATCTTAGGTAAAGATGGAGAAGAACGGAAGTGGATAAGAAATACAAGAAAGATCCCAGGCAGAGAGAGTCATCTTGGGTTGTAGGTGGAGGGTTCCATCACAGGGGCTATTTAGCAAGGAGAATGGCAGAATTAAAGAGAGAAGTTCACTGAGGTTTAGTAATTATAGTACAAACAGGAGAAGATAAATATCTTCTCCATGTATTACATCATTGTTAAACCTCAATAATTTAAAATATAATTAACCTTTAATAATGCCTTAGATTTAATAATATAGCTATTGCATGGGAATTGTCTGCAAACCATTATAAATCCATTTGTTTGGGTTTACCATCCTGCTAATAAAGTGGGTGCAAGGAGCTCATGTGGTGTGGTGCACGGTCTGGGGTGTGCTGGTTGAGCATCTCTCTCAATGCAATTAATTGTAAAATCCATGTCAAATCACAGCAAATAAATAGTTTACAACTACTTAAAATTAATATTTCTCTTTCAGTTATTATTTCCCAGTTTTTCTTCTTCTGCTCTCCAAATGTCTACCCCAGGGGACTTTTCCCCCTCAATTTTGTCTACTTTAGGAATTATAAAATTTGATTGATCTTAGTAAACCAGTTTTGTTTCTAGAATCCTAAATACTGGGTCACAGTTTATTAAAGAGACAAAGTGTTCATCTTAAAAGTAAAAGAGCAACTTTCCTGGGGGTCTAGTGGTTAAGACTCCATGCTTCAAATGCAGGGGGAGTGGGTTCAATCCCTGGTTTGGGATCCCACATGCCATGTGGTGTGGCCAAAAAAAATTTTTTAAGGAAGAGATCATTTTCTTGGTTTCTAACTTAAAAAAAAATCAAAACACAGGTTCTCATATTTTTGCAAATGCATTCTTCTTGCTTTTTCCAGCTTTAATTAATAGAAATATCAAATATCAAAATGGTTTTCTTTCCTAAATGTTTTTGACCCAGACACCTGCAAACTCAAAACTGTATTGAGGTGTTAATACATTTAGGTCTAAATGCCTATTTTCTGTTGCCAATTATGGTATCTAAAAAAACAAAACCAAACCCATGTCTTTCCTCTTTATAATGTGTCAAGATGTTTTTAAATTTACTGCACAAACAAAATGCCCAAACAGAGAGATCTTTAAAGATTGCAAAAGGATGAAAAGTGCATTGAAACACACCTTTAAGTAATTTTATAAATTTAATTTAAAAATTTAAACTAATTTCTCTTAAGAAGGCTTTAATGTATTATTACAAGCTTTAAACTTAAAGACTGAACCATAGAATCTTATTATCCGGGACTTAGATGAAATGGCCTTCCCTCTGGTGGCTAGCACAATGTGTATTTGTATATTCTTGGGTTTAAAAAATTCCCCAGTTAATAATCTCTAATACAGTAATATTAATAAATGTTGATAAATGTAACTCATATAATCCAAGATACACTGGGGTCTTTAACACATTTAAGAATGTAAAGGGATGGTGAGACCAGAGGTTTTGAACACTGCTACCGTGATGAATGACTTTTGTTTTTGTCCAGCCAGAGTCCCTCATGGGTCCCCTTTTTTGGCTCCATCATTCTGCAGCAGCTGCTCATGTCACAATGACCCATGACCTCCATCCCTGCCCCACACCTGGACCACACTCCTTGGCTTTCCTCCTGCCGCTCTGCTCACTCCTTCCCACTCTCCTTGGATGGTCTTCATCCTGAAATTATATCTTTGGTGTTAAAAGGGATCATTCCTTAGTTCCCTTTTCTTCTCTGTCAATACTACCTTCATATGAATCTCACACAGTCATGGTTTTAAGTGTAAATATGCTGATGACTCCCATACTGACGTTGCCCACACAGACCTCTCTTATGAACTTCAGACTCAGAGGTCAACTGCCAATCTGACTTCTCCCCTTGAATGTGCATAGAGACACAAACACACATGTGGGTTGCCATTTCCTCTAAAAAAGCTAAATTCACAGAAACAGAGTAGCATGGTGGTTGCCAGGGCCTAGGGCACAGGGAAAAGGGGGAGATGTTTGCCAAAGAGTAAAAATTCTAGTTCTAAGATATATAGGTCCTGGGACCTAAAGTATAGCATGGTGACTGTAGTTAAAAATGTATTGCATTACATACATGAAAGTTATTAAGAGAGTAGATCTTAAATGTACCAAACACAAAAATGGTAATTATGTGAAGTGACAGGTATTAATTAACCCTATTGTGGTCATCATTTCACAGCATATACATGCATCAAACCATCACATTGTATACCCAATACTCATACAATATTATACGCCAATTATATTCATTAAAACTGGAAAAAACAAGAGGAATGCATTTACAAAAATATGAGAACTTGTGTTTTGATTTTTAATGCTTGGGAGAAATGATCAGCCTTTAAGAAACAGCTTTAACATTGTTTTTAAGGGAGCGAGACAGTTTACCAAAAAAAGAAATAAAGAAAGGAAACTTCTGATGTA
The DNA here is from genome assembly GCA_006410875.1 of Neotragus pygmaeus. Classification (NCBI taxonomy): domain Eukaryota; kingdom Metazoa; phylum Chordata; class Mammalia; order Artiodactyla; family Bovidae; genus Neotragus; species Neotragus pygmaeus. Next base: position 646,566 of record SJYV01019718.1, read on the forward strand.
GATTTGCCAAATATTGTCTACACTTAAAGGTTCGTATAATAGTGTTTTTGGTATATTTTACTAACTTGGTACAACATTTATGCTGTGTGTGTGTATCATGTTTTGTCCAAAATGATTTTAGGCACCACACTCCTGTGGAATCTTTACTTTTAGGGCACTTGGATACATAGTATGTTCAATGAGTGAGACTATTGAGTTTGTATGGTCTTTTTTTTAAAGATGTAGACAATTAAAAAAATCTTTATTGAATTTGTTACAAAATTGCTTCTATTTTAGGTTTAGGATTTTTGGCCGTGAGGTACATGGAATCTTAGCTCCCCGACCAGGGATCCAGCTTACCCACCCTGTGTTGAAAGGTGAAGTTCTAACCATTGGACTGCCAGGGAAGTCTGTATAGTAATCCTTACCGTGGCTTAAGATACCATGAGTCATCTTCACTCTGCTTTTTTATTGACACTTATTGCTGGGATGGAAGCTGCAGATTTGGAAGCTTATATATCNTTCTAACCATTGGACTGCCAGGGAAGTCTGTATAGTAATCCTTACCGTGGCTTAAGATACCATGAGTCATCTTCACTCTGCTTTTTTATTGACACTTATTGCTGGGATGGAAGCTGCAGATTTGGAAGCTTATATATCACTAATTTTGTCTGTCCGTCAGGCAGGCTATTTCCCTGTTGAATTTCCCAAGGTGATTTTATGCCAGGAAGCCACTGACTTCCTTATTTATGGAGGCGGGTCCATTGGACCCATTTCAAACGTGTGAAAAGTTTATTGACTATTACTCAACATTACCTACCAGTTTCTACTCGCTGGTGAGACTATGCAAATCAAATTATTTTTTGAACCAAGTATGAATAGAAACTAATAACTAGAAAAATGGTCATGATAGGTATTCATTATCTTTTTGTTGAGTGGCTTTCAAAAGAAAAATATTTGTTGCTGTTTTTATTCAGTCACTAATTCATGTCCGATTCATTGTGACCCCATGAACTGTAGCACACCAGGCTTCCCAGGCTTCCCTGTCCTTCACTATCTCCCAGACTTTGCTCAAATTCATGTCCATTGAGTCGGTGATGCTACCTAACCATCTCATCCTCTGCTACTCCTTTCTCCTTTTGCCTTTGATCTTTCCCAGCCTCAGGGTCTTTTTCCAATGAATCAGCTGTTCGCATCAGGTGGCCAGAATATTGGAGCTTCAGCTTCAGCACCAGTCCTTCCGATAAATATCCAGGACTGATTTCCTTTAGGATTGACTGGTTGGATCTCCTTGCAGTTCGAGAGTGCTTCAAGAGTCTTCTCCAGCACCACGATTAGGAAATATCAATTCTTAAACCCTCAGGCTTCTTTATGGTCCAACTCTCACATCCGAACATGACTACTGGAAATACCATAACTTTGACTACACAAAAAATATTTATTACTTTTAAATCAAGTTGAACCTTGAGAAAACCATACAGTTGCTTATATCCTTTATGATCTAACCCCTTCCAGGCCACAGGGCTCAACTAATTGTGGTAATGTGGTCAATTTGGGGTTGTTCTCTTCAAAGATTTGCCATATGAAAGTCTATTTTAAAAGCCTGGTTGATGTTATCACCTATTTACCACCATCTCTATTCTTCCCCCTGCATGGAACCTCCCATGCCAGCAGGAACTGTAAAAGGAAAATATTTGAAATCAAAAGACATCATCACCATTTTGGTCCCATTTTGGGAAGAAAGCACAAAGAAACATAAGTAGCAATTTTTGTATGAGTGTGAAAAACTGAAGCAAACCACACAGTACGGTGGAAATCCCCATGGGTTTAGGATCAGGTTCCCTCTTTCAAATCAGCCATGAGATGTTGGGCCAGGCACCTTCCTCATTGGTCCCTGAGGGTTCGAGTCAATTGCTTTATTCCTCTGCATTTGTAGGATTTTTGGGGTACCTGCTTCTCAGGTGTCTCCTTTCTCCTGTGTCTCCTTTCCCCTCACTCAGCCCCACTGGCTGGCTGGTTTGGGAAGGTGGGTCTCCAACAACCTCACTCTGTGCTCTCTGCTGACTCTTCCCATTCCGCCTTCTCACTTCGTTTTTGTTCCTGGAAGGAACAGGGAGTTTGACATTTGTCCTGGGCCATGTCCCAGCTTCCTTCCTTCCTTCCAGCTGTTCTCTTCCTCATTCAGAGATAAGGGTGAGCTGACTGTGTGAATCAGTTCTGCCCCTGGGGCTGGTTTTCTTCTTTAGTTTGAGAAGTGGAATCAAAATTGGATGTCAAATGGCAACAAGTTAAACCACTCATCTTATACCTGAGTCACTTCTGTCACATCTCTGTCTCTAAAAGTTTGATTATCTTGCTGTCAGCTCAGAACACCCCTCTTGCTTTCACCAACTGACTCACTCCTTCTCACTGCCGTGCACCACTGGGATTCAGCTCCAGCATCACCTCCCCCAGAAAGTCCTCCATCATTTCCCACCCCTACCCCCATCCTTCAACTTCAAGCTGGGAGTCGGAACCTCCTTTATGTTCCCTCAATGCCCAGTCTAGGGACCTGTGATCTCAACTTACTGCACAGAATTCTTGATTTCTTCCTTTATGCTCATGTGTATCAGTTCTTCTTATTACCAGCACTTGGCAAAGTACTTAGCACTTAATTTATCTTTGTCAAGTAATTAATACTTAATTGAATTCAGTATTGGTGAGAATTCCTCTAGTGACCTGAGCTTTCTTCTTCTCAAAGATGCTCTACCTCTCACGGCCAGAAACCCATTCTTTATGCTGAGCTGAAATCTCTCCTCTACCTGGGGCCCCACAAGACAAATAAAATCCCACCTGCACATGACGTTTGGAAAGACATTTTAAGACACTGTCAGAGCTCCCTGGAGTCAAGCCAAACATCCGCATTTCCTTTTAAACATACTTTGCCTGAGTTTGAATCCTTTTTACCTTTTAGTAACTTTAAGTGTGCTAGTCTATGACCCCAGAACAAATTTTAAAATGGGGTGAACAGACATTTGCTGTATTTTTGGGTGGGGGTGAATGACTTTGGTTCTATTCATTCATCAGCCTTCTAGAATGCTCATTTAAAGGTGAAGATTAAATGAAATAATGGCATGTGCAGAGCACAGAGTACGTGGTCCATGAATGTTCATCATAACTGGACCAGATTCCAAGAGAGTCAAGGGGCAGACATCATTGTTCAAGTTGGTGAGGACTTGTAAGGACTTCTCAGGGGTGGGCTCTCCAGTTTTTGGAACAATGGAGCTTCTGATCGACCCAAGGTAATTAGAGACACTCTGCTGGAGGTAGTCAATTCTCTGAAATAATTTCAGTGTGAACCTTCATCTATGAAAGAAATAGATTCCGAAGACCACGTGTCCTGAAATGGCCTTTCCCTGATGTCAGTGATGGGCATAGACCTTTAATGATCTTATCATTCATCCTCTATCAGCAACCAAAGGATTCACAGCCCTGTGTGTTTGCTGGAATTATTGATTCAGTTTGTTGGTGCAGAGCAGGAAAACCATGTCTCTGTAAAAAAGGTGACGTAACCACTCTGGTTTCAGTCTTCTTAACTTTGTGCTTTCCCCAGTGGAGACAACTGCCTCAGTCAGAAACTTTTGGACACAAATGATATTTTGCTCCATGGGAATTTAATTCTGATTCAACTTAAAAATATTCTAAGGGGTTCTTATCTCACAAACTCTATAAGAAGACCCTAAGATGGGGATTGAGTTGGAAAAGGAGCCTCAGATAGCAGTTGATGCGTTGGAGGAGAAAACCATGTGAGCTTGTTAGCAATGGGATGAAAGGGAATCACAAGAGAGCATCAGTGCAAGGAAGCCTGCAGGAAAGGGGAACCATGTCTCCTAAAAGAGAAATGGGGAGGCCTGGGCTGAAGTTGAAGGAGAGGCCAAAGCATAGTGGTCAAGAGTAGATCCCTGTGAACAACTTACAAGGAACTGGAGAGAAAACCAAATGGGCAGCGGGTTGATATAGCTCACAGTAGCAGACAAGAAGACAGAGTTAATCTTTTTAAAAAACAATTAAAAAAAAAGTTGGTATGTTGTATTTTCATTTTTATTCAGTTCAAGAAATTTTCTTTCTTCTTTTTAATTTTTGGCTGCAGATGTGGGATCTTAGTTCCCCATTGAGGGATCAAACCCATGCTCCTTGCAGTAAAAACATGGAGTCTCGATCAATGGACATCCAGGGAAGTCCCCAGAGATAATCTTGATGCTTGTCTTTTTAAAAGAAGAGACCCATGCCAAGATCAGGGTCATGTAGCCCTGTGTGGTCTAACAGCACAAAGGAAGGCATAGAGGGACAGAAAATTGTTTAGGAAGCTAACATGGACGAGTCAAAATAGGAGAAATATTGAACTTTGTCTGATTAGCTTGTGGGGAAAATTTATTTGGAAGCTAAAAAGAAATTCTACCTTAAAGACTGTCAGCATGCCCTCAATTTCCTGCAAGGATTTGTGGCATTGCTGTAGGTAAGCGTGTAGCATGTTTATGGAAATGTTCAAAGCCGAAGAAGTTTGAATCTTGCATAATTCAATTAAAATGTGTATTTCAGTGATAATTGAACCAAAAAAAAAAAAATAAAGGAAATAGGAGAAAGGGTGTGGAGGAATTATGGTGGCGAGCCCGCTGTGGATGGATTTGTTAGGAAACAAGTGGGGTGTGGATGTTGATCCCCAGTTTCTGATAGGTCTTTTCTGAGTGGCCATCTGTCATTAACATCATATGTTCAAAAGAGCTAATAACTGATGGAAGGACAAGCATGGTGTCATCTTATCAAACTTTCCAAAGGAATAGTTGTGTCAGGAGATGCTTTGGTTCTAATAGTGACCGGTGAAGAGTAAGTCTTGATCGCTGACACCAGGCAGCACAATTTTGTGCTTTCTGGGGATTATCAACTCATCTTTCTAGTTTTGTAGTTGTCTTGATCTTTCCAGTTTTCCTAGGGTTGAGCTCCTTCAACACAGTGTCGCCTTGTTGTTGTCTGGTTGCTCAGTCATATCCAACTCTTTGTGATCTCACGGACTGTGGCCTGCAAGTCTCCCTTGTCCGTGGGATCTCCCAGGCAAGAATACTGGAGTGGGTTGCCACTTCCTTCTCCAGGAGGTCTTCCCGGACCAGGGATTGAGCTTGTGTCTCCTGCCTTGTGGGTGGATTCTTCATCACCAAGCCACCAGGGAAGCACCATCACAGTTTTACCTTGAAATTCACCTCTTCTTTAATTTTTTTTTTTTAACTTGTTCCTAATAGCAAAGCTGTTGCTCCTATAGAGGAAACACTGAGACCCTGGGCTCGGAAGAATCAGATTTGAAAGACTGGGTTTCCTGCTCTGTAGACTGTTTTCCTTTAAAAGTAATTGATTACATGATAAGGCCGTGTGGAAAGAGCTCTTGGGTTTTGTTTGGCAACTAAAATCTTGAACTTGAACATGGTGAACAATATGGGGTCCAGAGGTTTCCCACGATGGGCAGCTTTCATTGTGAAGTCCAATCACACTCATCTCCTCTCCTCTTCTTATCCAACTTTAAATTGGATTTATAATGGCATGGGTCTTCTGAAGTGCTGGGAATATTCGAAAGCTCTTTGAAGATAAGCAAATTTCCTTAATTAAAATGAAGATATCATCATCTCCAAACGTGTCTCTTTGATCTCCGGGGACCATTGCATCCTGGGGCTTGTAGTTTATGGTAGTTACTTCTCTCGCGTTCTAAGGAATCCTCTAGCTTCTGGGAAATACTGAGGTCAATGATAGTGGGCTCCAGTATGTCACGGTCAGCCAGCAAACCATTCAACAGGTTTCTGAGAAGTGTCTTTTCGTCATTACTTATCTTGTTTTCATACCACGTTGGGTGGGTGGATGGTAAAGGAACCTGAAAATTAAAGGAACCTGAAAATCTCCCCTGTCATCAAATAAAGCATTTACACAGGCAAAGGTGACGATTAGTGCAGGAACCTTGTCCATCCTACCCCTCTGCCAACCTGTGGCTTCTCAGAAGCAGTGATTCCCTTAGAGCCTCCACAGACTGCAATGAAAGAAGCAGCTGTCTCTTAAAGGGTAGAACAATGAAAACAATATTTTAATGAAAAAAGTTTAAATGAAAACAAATTAATGATTTCGTCTGTGATTTACCTATGAAGGTACAGTAAAGGGACAGCCAGAATGGGTAGAGTAGAATTTCTATTTACTAGAAAAGATTTTATGAGAAAAGGTCCTTAACTACTTGAGTCCTTTTCTAATTTCCTGGGATGATATTTACAATTCTTTTGGCTTAAGAATTTGATTTGGTTCTGATTTGGTTCTTTTGGCTGGTGAGCACCAACTGTATAGTAAAGGGGGAAAAAAGAAGCTATGATCTGTATGATGTATATTGTTAACCTTAAAAATGCATTCCAATAACTTTGCAGACAAATACTGTTTGATTCCACTTATACGAGGTACCTAGAATAGTCAAGTTAAATCCATAGAGTCAGAGAGTACATTCACAGGGCCCTGGGGTGGAAGGACATGGAATTAGTGTTTAATGGGGACAAAGTTTCAGTTTAGGAAGGTGAGAACTTCAGCAGATGGATGATGGTGACAGTTGTATAACAGTGTGAATATACTTAGTGCCTCTGAACCGTACAGTGAAATACGGTTAGAACAGTATGTTCTATAGTCTGTGATTTTTATCATAATAAAAAAATTTAGAAAAAAACAAAGCGTAAAGCAAAAGACTTTCATTTGTTTCTTTTTTTAGATGTTAAAAAAAAATCCTATATTTCTTGATCTTTTACCATGTCATGCACAATAAAGGGTCTATTTGAGAATTCTGAGATGGTTCTGTGGGGGCCACTGCCCATCAGGGGAAGGGAGGTGTCTTTCCAGGGATGGAGGGTGAGAGGGTGTAGACGGCAGAGAACGGGAGCATTCTTCCCAGCGGACATGCCAATGCTGTTCGCTGCTGGCGGGCTGTGTTTCATTTGATTTGCCTCTCTGTTCACCAAAACTTTCCCCCTAATTAAAGGTACCTGTGTGAGGTCCTGTTTGACCTGAGTCTTGTCATGGAAACAATAGATTCTCTAAGCGACCTGAGAAGGCATCTAGTTTAACTCCTTCACTTTACAGGGACGCAAACAATGTGCTCAAAATCAAAATGTTTGTGGCTGAGGCTCAATTAGCAGTGTAGGAATTCTGCCCCTTAGACTGATGAACTAAATAAAGAGCCTCTTGATGAAAGTGAAAGAGGAAAGTGAAAAAGCTGGCTTAGAACTCAACATTCAGAAAAATAAGATCATGGCATCTGGTCCCATCACTTCATGGGAAATAGATGGGGAAACAGTGGAAACAGTGGCAGACTATTTTTCTGGGCTCCAAAATCACTGCAGATGGTGACTGCAGCCATGAAAGTAAAAGATGCTTGCTCCTTGGAAGAAAATTTATAACCACACTAGACAGCATATTCAAAAGCAGAGACATTACTCTGCCAACAAAGGTCTGTCTAGTCAAGGCTATGTTTTTTCCAGTAATCATGTATGGATTAGAGAGTTGGACTATAAAGAAACCTGAGCGCCAAAGAATTGATACTTTCGAACTGTGGTGTTGGAGAAGACTCTTGAGAGTTCCTTGCACTGCAGGGAGATCCAGTCAGTCCATCCTAAAGGAAATCAGTAATGAATATTCATTGGAAGGACTGATGTTGAAGCCAAAACTCCAATACTTTGGCCACCTGATGCAAAGAGCTGACTCATTTGAAAAGACCCTGATGCTGGGAAAGATTGAAAGTGGGAGGAAAAGGGGACGACAGAGAATAAGGTGGATGGATGGTATTACCGACTCAATGGACACGAATTTGAGCAAGCTCTGGGAGTTGGTGATGGACAGGGAAGCCTTGCATGCTGCAGTCCATGGGGTCACAAAGAATCAGACACGACTGGACGACTGAACTGAACTGAACTGAACTGAGACTGCCTTCTGCCTGCATTTGCAGTCCACCTGGGTGGCTATGGGCTTTCCCGATGCTTGCGTGAGTGATTTAATGTGCAGACTCTTCCAGGAAACAAGGGGATCTAGGAAGCAGGGCTCCTGCTTGGTAGAGATGAGTAGCAAGAAAAGGCACACCTCACTTACCTGGTGGTTCAGTAGTTTTTCGATCACCTGTCAGAGAGCTAAGATCCCACATGACTAAGCCAAAAAACCGAAACATAAAATAGAAGCAATATTGTAACAAATTCAGTAAAGGCTTTAAACATGGTCCACATAAAATCTTAAAAACTGTCTGGAAATATTCACCATCACCTTAAATTTATTCCAGTTGAGGGGGTATTTCTGAAAAGAAATTCTGAAACTGGACTGTCCCTCAATTAATAAATTGATATCTGTTGTTACTGTTGAGTCACTAAGTCATGTCCAACTCTTTCAGACCCACCAGCCTCCCCTGTCCTGCATTATCTCCCAGAGTTTGCTCAGATTCATGTCTGTTGAGTTGGTGATGCTATCTAACCACCTCATCCTCTGTTGTCCCCTTCTCCTCCTGCCCTCAATCTTTCCCAGCATCAGGGTCTTTTCCAATAAGCCAGCTCTTCGCATCAGGTGGCCAAAGCGTTGGAGCTTAAGCTTCAGCATCATTCCTTCCAATGAATATTCAGGATTGATTTCCTTTAGGGTTGATATCTATAATATATAATACTTTTCCAGCAAGCTCTGCATTTGCCTGAGTGAAAAGCTAGCCATTTACTTTCAGTCCACGGGTAGATGATTAGGGGTGGAATTTCTGCCTTCAGTCCTATTTCTTTACATTAAAGGTGATTATTATTTTGAAATAATTTTATTTGTTTACTTATTGTTTATTTCTGGCTGTGCTGGGTCTTCACTGCTGCGTGGGCTTTTCTCTGGTTGCAGTGAGTTGGGGATACTCCCTAGCTGTGGTGTGTGGGTGTCTCACTGTGCGGCTGCTCTTTTCATGGAGCGTGGACCCTAGGGCACAGTCTCAACAGTTGTGGCTTAGTTGCTCTGCAGCATATGGAACCCAGATCAGGGACTGAACCCAGGTCTCTTGCACTGGCAGGCAGATTCTTTAACACTGGGCACCAGGGAAGCTCCTACATTAAAAATTATAGAACAATTGCCATGAATTTTAAGAATCTTGCATAAGGAATCAAATTGTGAGTGGGAGGGTTTGGTGCAGGAGGAGGAATAAGGTAGAACTTTCTTTACAGGAAAAATATTTTCAGATAGTCTCTGTTTGAAAACAGAGTATTTTGTCAGAAAGCAGGCCTTTGCATTACTACTGAAAGAAACAAGGACCATTTATGTTCACTCTCAATTTTTCCTCTTATGGATCAATATCAGAAGGAATACCTGATATTTACTGGGCACTGGATCCTAGGCACTGAGTCTTACATGTAGTGTTATCTCATTTAATCCCCTGGGACAGTATACTGCTGCTGTTGCTGCTAAGTCGCTTCAGTCATGTCCGACTCTGCGACGCCATAGACGGCAGCCCATGAGGCTTTCCAGTCCCTGGGATTCTCCAGGCAAGAACACTGGAGTGGGTTGCCATTTCCTTCTCCAATGCATGGAAGTGAAAAGTGAAAGCGAAGACGCTCAGTCGTGTCCGACTGTTAGCAACCCCATGGACTGCTGCTTACCAGGCTCCTCCGTCCATGGGATTTTCCAGGCAAGAGTACTGGAGTGGGGTGCCATTGCCAGTATAACCTACATATAATTTTTTTAAAATTGAAGTAGAGTTGATGTACACTATAAAAGCTACAGGTGTACAACACAGTGATTCACAATTTTTAAAGGTTGTACTTCATTTATAATTATTATAAAACATTGGGATATTCCCTGTGTTGTACAATCTGTCCTTATAGCTTATTTAATGCCTAACAGTTTTCACCTCTTACTCTCCTACCTCTAAACTGCCCTTCCCTCCTCCTCTCTTCCCCACCGGCACCACTAGTCTGTTCTCTATATTTGTGAGTGCATTTCTTTATTGTTATGTTCACTAGTTTTATTTTTTAGATTCCATATATAACTAATATCATATAGTATTTGTCTTTCTCTGTCTGACTTACTTCACTGAGCAGAATACCCTCCAAGTCCATCCATGTTGCTGCAAATGGCACAATTTCATTCTCTTTTATGCCTGAGTAGTGTTCCATTTAGCAGATGTACCACATCTTCCTAACTCATTGATCTGTTGAGGGACACCTGGGTTGCTTCCATAAGTTGGCAATTGTAAACAATGCTCCTGTGAACTTTGGGTGCATGTATCTTTTTGAATTAGTGTTTTCTGGGTATATATCTGGGAGTGGAATTGCTGAGTTATGTGATATAAGGCAAAGAAGGAAGGAAGAGAGGGAGGGAGGGAGGAAGGATGCTGGGAAGGTAATTTACTTTGAGCATCAGAACTTTGGTTAGTTGGGGTTGCTGATCTGAAGGCCTGATTGATTTCTATATTTGGAGCTCTTCAAATTTTCACTCCAAGTTTGCATTTTTATTAATATTATATTATAAATATTATGGTCCACATCAGTTCAGTTCAGTTCAGTCGCTCAGTTGTGTCCGATGCTTTGCAACCCCATGAATCGCAGCACGCCAGGCCTCCCTGTTCATCACCATCTCCCGGAGTTCACTCACACTCACGTCCATCGAGTCCGTGATGCCATCCAGCCATCTCATTCTCGGTTGTCCCCTTCTCCTCCTTGCCCCCAATCCCTCCCAGCATCAGAGTCTTTCCAATGAGTNCAGACGGCCTTCAGCCCCGGAGAAGCCCAGTGTATCCGAACCCTGCCTGCGGCTCACATTTGTCGCTTGTTTGGCGGCTGAGTGCTGACTGCAACAGACCCTCCTTTGGGAGGTCTTCCTCAGCTACCAACCCCATCTGTGAACACCAGCTTCCTCTCTTCGCAGAGTTCCCACAGGAACCTGTTTATATTTCCAAATCCCTCCATAGCATCATTATTTTCCTTCTGACTTTTCCCCACCAGACTGGGAGCTTATAAGCAGGCCTTATTCATCTTTGAATCTAGTACACAGCTGAGCAGAGGATGGTTACTCAACAAAAGCTGGTTTAGGGAATAAATGAAGAAGCAGAGTGGGTGAGAGAACCTGGCTCTGAGTGCCAGCCTCACTAATTCTGGCCAAGCAGCTTTGGATGAGCCCACGGCTAGGATTTAGGGGGGTCGGTATGCAAACAGTTTCGTGCCACCCTCCAGCTTCAATCAACTGGCTGGTAGCTGCCTGAAGCATTGTGTTGAGAAGGGTCCTGACGTGGTATCAGGTTTAATGGAAAGAGTGCTGTGATTGATTTGCAATGCCCAGCCTGGATTCAAGAGCAGTGGCGACGGGGGCTACTTATTTCTGATATCCTTGAAAGTCATCGTTCTCCTCAAGGCTTTGTTTTTTCCCAGCTATACAACGAGGGNTCCTGGCAATCTTGATTCCAGCTTGTGCTTCTTCCAGCCCAGCGTTTCTCATGATGTACTCTGCATAGAAGTTAAATAAGCAGGGTGACAATATACAGCCTTGACGTACTCCTTTTCCTATTTGGAACCAGTCTGTTGTTCCATGTCCAGTTCTAACTGTTGCTTCCTGACCTGCATACAGATTTCTCAAGAGGCAGGTTAGGTGGTCTGGTATTCCCATCTCTTTCAGAATTTTCCACAGTTTATTGTGATCCACACAGTCAAAGACTTCTTAGGAAGGATAAAAAAAATTCCCCTGACACTCACTTTAAATGAGAAGTCACTGTGAGTTTTAAATGGAAATCTCCATCGCTGCTGAGGTGACTTCGGAGACTAAACTATTATAAGTCCTGGGTAATGTCATGCACTAAGAGGAAACATAAAATTATAGTAGCTTAAGGAGATTAAAAATAATAACCAGAGATTATAATTTGAAGGACTTTGTATTGTTTTAAAAACATTACCTAATTAGTTGGCAAATTTCTCTGTGAGGCAGAACCGAAAGGAGGATTATGTGAGATTTCGGATATGTCAGGGCAGAAAGAAAGGATCAGAGAGAATCAGGCAGAATCTTGATGATGGATGGGACAAAAGTGGGTAAGACTGGGGTCTGCTCTTAGGGTAAATGGGGGATGTGAGAATATTACTTGAGTGTTTAATGTTATGTATGTTTCATAGGGTTAAATTGGAAGGAATAAGTAGGAGCAGTTAGAACAAGAATGTGGCCGTTGAGGATCCAGGAAGCTCACAGGTATTTTTTTCTCCTAAAATTCCAGAATTACTTTTTGTGTTTTATCTCCACCGAAATTCTCCCAGGGCACCTGCCTTGCCTTATACCTCTTACCTCTTACATTCCCCAGTGTATGATGCTCAGGATTACATAACAAGCATTTGTTGCGCAACTGATCTGTTTAGAAGCTGGAATTATAAGACTATTTCTGATTGTAACTTACCTAGGAGATGTGAATTTTGAGATGAGGAGAGATGTTTCAAGGGGGAGAAAAAGAGTAAGAAGGGAAGAAGTGGGTGGGCTGGGTGTGGTCTGGGGAAAAGAATGTTCAGAATATTGTCAGAACAGGAGCGCATTCCAAATTTTAAAAGAGGGATATATAGGAGCTTCCCTGGTGGCTCAGACAGTAAAGAATCTGCCTGCAATGCAGGAGACCCCACTTCGATCCCTGGGATGAGAAGATTCCCCTGGAGAAGGGAATGGGTACCCACTCCAGTATTCTTGCCTGGAGAATTTCGTGGACAGAGGAGCCTGGTGGGCTACAGTTCAGTGGGTAGCAAAGAGTCAGACATGACTAAAACTTACAGGTGCTTTACATTCATAATGAGTCGACTATAAATTCAGAGATGGAGCCTGAATTTGTGGCATGTGAAATTTTGGCAGATGTGGTAACATCTGACCTGGTGGGTGTTGCCCAGAGGATTGATTGGCTCAGATGGCGGTTGTAGTCAATAGAAGTGCTGAGAAAGTGAGAGTGAGCAAACTTAAAGAAGTCTCAAGATGGGAAAGGATGCTGCTTTCTTTCAGCCACTGTGGCATCATCCTCACGTTCTCATCCTTTGATGTGCTGAGGTCTCAGCTGACTGTGACTCCACCTCTGCCCTCACCCAGTGCCTCCTAATTCCTGTCTGAACCTCTGCTTTGGAGCTGGTTTCACAACTACTGTCTGCCTCCTCCACTTCCTTTTTATTTCACCTCTTTCTCTTCTGCCCCTGGATCAAAGTCAAACTCAAGTTTTTCTCTTCCCTAACATAACTATCTGGGCTTCTCAGGTGGCTTGTGGGTTGGGTTCAATCCCTGCTCTGGGAAGATCCCCTGGAGAAGGACATGGCAACCCACTCTAGTGTTCCTGCCTGGGAAATCCTATGGACAGAGGAGCCTGGCGGGCTACAGTCCATGAGATCGCAGTGTGCTGGACACGACTTAGCATCTGAACAACAACAGCAGCACAGCTATCTTGTTTACCATTTCTCTAGAAGTTGTCATATTTGTTGGGGTCCTTTTTCTCTAGAGAGTGAGCTGTTTGTTTTTTTAAACTCATCCCCCCAAATAATTGTATCCATACATTGTATATATTAAAATTTTTTAAAAAATTTATTTATTTGGCTGCAGCAGGTCTTGGCTGCAGCTTCGATCTTCATTGTGGCATGTGGGATCCAGCTCCCTAATTAGGGATGAAACCTGGACTCCCCCACATTGGGAGCACAGAGCTCTAGTCACTGGACTACCAGGGAAGCCCTGATGTATTATATTTTATACACATGCTTGCTTATTACAGGAGGAAAGGAATACAATTTTCCCTTCCCTCCTCCCTGCAAACCTGAAATTTTTTTAAAAGAACTTTCCTTCATGACCACCCTCTTGCTTCTCTTTACTGTCATTTCAACACAATGACTCAGCCAGCTGCTCAAGGTACGTGGATGTCATGGGAGAAATGTCTGCCTGCCCATGGTAAAGAATTCGCCTGCGATGCAGGAGATAAAGGAGTTGTGGGTTCGATTCCTGTGTTGGGGAGATCCTGGAGAAGGGAATGGCAACCCACCCCAGTATTCTTGTCTGGAGAATCCCACGGACAGAGCAGCCTGGCTGGCTACGGTCCATGGGGTCACAGAGTCGGACACCACTGAGCAACAGCTGACCCCGAAAGCAGTTTGAAGTTGAGCAGCAAGCAAACGGGCACGGCCAGTTCCTCAGTGGCTTCGCCTGCTCCCTTTGACCTGGTCTTGGCATCCAAGTCATCTCTTTCTTATCAGCTCCTTCCCTACCCCTCCCGCCAGGTGCCAGAGGGAAGCAATCATGTGATGCCAGAATTACAGGTTGCATCTTCCCCGGGGGTCTTGCCCAATAGCTCTTGATCAAATCTCTCCTCCGAGGGCTCTTCTTATTCTTGGGGGAAAAGAAAAATCTCCCTAAGGTGCTGTTTGCTCTTTTCCGAGGGACTTGCTCTTGGTCACTTTACATTCCTTTTGGCTGCTCTGGCCCTCCTGTGATCTCTAAACACCTGTGATCTCATGTTTGCGATCTCTAATCACCTGTGATCTGATGTTTCAGGAGCTCCTCCCTGCAGCCCCTGTTCTTTCATTGCATTTCGTCAGTTTGAAAGAAACGTGGGCTTGTGGGAACTTGTGACCACTGAGCACTTAGACTGGACTGCAACCTGTGAGAAGGAAGGTCCAGCTTTCCTAAGGGTCTCTGTTTTTCTGTCCAATGAGGGGCCAGCCCAAAGTAAAGGCTCAATTTATAATTTTTGAGTGGAAGAATTTTTTTTTTTCCCTCTTACCATTCTTCCTCAACTCTATTTACTCTTTTAGGCTGTTTGTTTCCTGCTCTATAACCAGGGCCTGAATCAGTTCTTGGCTCGGCCTAGGCTCTCCGGTGTTTGTTGAATGAATACGTGAATAACTCATCTCTGCAGCCAGGTCTTTAGAATTCAGGGACTGGCCCCTGGTGGTGAGATTTACTTTGCTTAGTAGCATATGTAAGACCCATGTTTATATTTCAGCCTTCTGATCCACTGTTGGATTGGCGACTATGGGAAAGTAGGGATCTTCCTGCATGTCCACCATTTCTTCCCCTGTACAAGCACTTTCTAAGGTCTGTCAAGGGAACCGTTACAGTCTCACCTTCTAGCATACCTGGTTGGCATCCCAGGCAATGCTGAAGCCAAGTGGCCACAGATTCCTGAGTGAGGATGGAGTGAGCGCCTGTGGATGACAGATGGCCCATCAGAGGCTGGCAGGCTCTGATTTGCTGTGATGAATTTGCCTTGGGTGTTGGAAAGCAAGTAATTGCAGACTCGCCATGGTACCATGGGACCGTCCTTTCCCACCCCTGAAAAGGGGGTTCAGTGTTCCCATGTAAGTCCTTTATGCAGCTTGCTGTACTATTGCTTCTGGCAGGGCAGAGCCCTCTTCCAATCACTCCCGAGGATGACTGCCTTGGACTGGCTCAACTGCCTTCCTTGTTCCAATTAAATGAGAGACTTTAACATTTTCTTTTCTTTCTTTAATCATGTATTTCAAAATCTTACAAATTTATTGAAATTATTTCTCTTTCACTTTTGAGAGTTTCTTTCTGTATAGAATTTGGGGCCGATGGTTTTTTTCTCTTAAACATTTTGAAGCATTTCTTTGAGCATATTGTCTTTCTGTTTGCACAGTTTCTGATGAGGAGTCTGTTCTAATTAATTTTTCTTTCCCCTATATGCTGTGTCTTTTTAATTTCCTACCTGCCTTCTGTGTTGGGTTTTTTTTTAGTATCTATAGTAGTGTTAGTGTTAATTGCTTAGTCATGTCTGACTCTGCAACCCCATGGACTGTAGCCCGCCAGGCTCCTCTGTCCACGGAATTCTCTAGGCAAAAATACTAGAGTGGCCTGCCATTCTCTTCTCCAGGGCATCTTTCTGACTCAGGGGTCAAACCCAGGTCTCCTGCACTGCAGGCAAATTCTTTACCATCTGAGCCACCAGGGAAGTCCATCTTTATATCTATGGTCAACGATGTTTAAAATTTAAGTAGCTATTTTTGGCTGCACTGGGTCGTCCTCGTTTTGCTTGAGCTGTTTCTAGTTATGGTGTGCAGACTTCTCATTGTGGTGGCTTCTCTTGTTGGGGAGCACAGGATCTAGGGTTTCTAGGCTTCAGTAGTTGCTGCACGTGGGCTTGGTAGCTGTGGCTCTGGGGCTTAGTTGCTCTGAGGCATGTGGAATCTTCCTGGACCAGGATTGAACCTGTGTCCCCTGCATTTGCACTGTGTCACCAGGCATGCCACCTTGGTGTGCCACCAAGTCCCCAATTTTTTATCTTTAGATTTCAGCAGTTTGAATGTGATGCATTTAGGGGGGTTTGTTTGTTTCCAAATTTTTCTCAAGTGCTACTGTGATAGGCTTTCCTTCTTCACTTCTAGGAGGATGCTGTACCACACTGTTACTGACAGCGGGTGTGGAATTTGTAAGAGCATTTGGGTACCCTTCAGGGTGAAGGGTGCCCCATAAATGTAAGGCATGGTTATTTCTTCCCCAGAGAGATGATATGGGGAGAGAGGTGGGAGGGGGGTTCAGGATTGGGAACTCATGTACACCCGTGGCAGATTCATGTCAATGTATGATAAAACCAATACAGTATTGTAAAGTAAAATTAAAAAAATAAATTAATTAATTAAAAAAATTTCTAATTGTACAAGTCCAGCATTTTGATACTTAAATTATCAGCATATACCATGAATAAGATTCATGGTAGGACAAAGTTTTCCATGTTATTCTAAACAGTAAGTAAATTAGAAAAACAAGTACTCTNATAAAACCAATACAGTATTGTAAAGTAAAATTAAAAAAATAAATTAATTAATTAAAAAAATTTCTAATTGTACAAGTCCAGCATTTTGATACTTAAATTATCAGCATATACCATGAATAAGATTCATGGTAGGACAAAGTTTTCCATGTTATTCTAAACAGTAAGTAAATTAGAAAAACAAGTACTCTGTGTCCTATCACCAAGTTATCTATACTATACCTCTTTCTTGTAAATGTTTAAGTGCTTATTACTAAGGAAATAAATATTAATGCTCTAAAAAAATGTAAGGCACGATTATTTCTTGACAGTTAAATATAAAAGTTCCACTACATGCTCCTTCTCATTGTTGCTTTAAAGATATTAATTGGGCCTCTTAACTATACAATGCAGTTATAATCCTCATTGAAAATAATTGGTCAACACAGGAAAGGGAAAATGCCTGAAAACAGCTGAGAAGTCACACTTTAAGAGTTAAGATGCCACTAGTTAAAGGTTGACTTGAGTTGAAAAAAATCAGCCAGCTCTCTCTGTCTGGGTGGGTAAACATTTGAGTGAAGTGAGAGATTGGAGAGAACCCATAATTAATCTTGAATACAATGGCTGATAAGGGCGAGAAATTTCAGGAGCTAGCTTACACATCCTTCCCTGAGCTTTCCATCAAAAATCTTTTTTCTGGCTTTGCAAATGCTGTTTTAACATCATTTCTGTGGAAATAAATTCAATCCGTCCACCCCCTTCACCACCATGCCGCCTCCCCCAGCTTGTTGTAGGGGAGAAGAGGTTTCTGCTTTAGAAAACACTTTATGTTTTTGTTGTTGTCATCAGAGCTTCTCTAGGACTAACAAAGCTCAGGGGAAAAATTTTTTTTGAAAGAAAGGAGGAAAAAAAGAGGGAAAACGTGAGCTGGAGATTGTGGCAAGCTTTACAAATTGGCACAGTCTTATCAACAGCATTTCACGGTTTTCTGGAATCCTTTCAAAGGAGACTTTGCTTTGTAGAGACGATTTCAGCTTTTTATTATTTAAAGCTATATTTGGGAGTTTCTGAAAATTGCCTTTTAGTTTCCCAGACTCTTAAGGCATCGATACTGATGTTTACTTCTTGTGAATTACCTCTTTTCCGATGTGGCTTGCTCTGCATCTAAGCTCTACATTCTACTTCCTCCCCTTCACTTCTGTTTTTTTTCCCCTCGGTCTTGCTACCTTTGAGGATTATCAGTTATGTCACTCTGGGCTCCTACCAAGGTTCCTTCTTCATTTAAGTAGGAACAGAATGTGGGTCCCTGACCATCAGGGACCCATATTTCTGTTCTGTAAGGTGTCAATTTCACCTGGAGAGGCAGGTGATTTCATGTCCTTTTGATTTCCAGGACATGATCCAAACTTTCAGCTCTCTCCCTCTTTTACACTGAGACATGGGCTATTATTTTAACATCCACATGACAAGTCCCGTTAAAGAATATAATCAAGGTGAATAATCTTCCTAATTAAAAAGAAAAAACCAGAACAATCTCCAGCCCTGGCCAATGACTCATTTATTAACACAGTATTTGACAATGCAAAGTTCTTCCACCAAAGATTTAGAAACCTGCAGAGTTTCCAGCATAGGACTGTATCTGTAGAATTGTATACTACGTACCCTTGTCCCAAAACTTAGGAAGTCACCATCAAGATTTCTACATTTTGAAACATTTGTTTGGTTTCCATTCTCACCAGCCTGCTCCACCGACCAAAATGGTGAACAATAGTTGATTTTCACTGAAATTTTTAGAAGAACGGGATATGTAGTAGAAAGTGGGTTATTTAAGTTCTTTCTGTGCTGTTAATAAGTTGGGAGACCTCAGGTAAAGCATTTAATCTTAATAAGATTTAATTCTTCCTAATCTGTAAAATATCATCCCTGGAGAACCATGTGTGTGTGTGCGACGTTGCTTCAGTCATGTTTGACTCTTTGCACACCTATGGACTGTAGGCCCCCAAGCTACTCGGTCCGTGGGATTCTCCAGGCAAGAATACTGCAGTGGTTTGCTAGGCCCTCCAGGGGATCTTCCCGATCCAGGGATCGAATCCTTCTCTTTTGTTTCCAGCATTGGCAGGCAGTTCTTTACCACTAGTGTCACCTGCAAGAGTTGTAGGTGTGTGTATATATATATGGTACTGGTTATATACTATATATGTACATATACACACACTTATATGTATATACACAGTACTCATTATTATTCTAGTCTCTCAGACCATATCTATCTATGTGTGGTCAGCCACAGAGTTGTGTCTGACCCTTTGTGACCTCACATATAGATGTATAAATATAGATATACAGATAATAGATATGTAGTTCAGGAGACTATATAAAAAATTTCAAGGTGACACATATGTAATATAAAATTTATGTACTCAGTGTATAAGGTGACCAATTTGAGAGACTTATGCAATAACATTATAACAACAAAAAGAAAAATGAAAGGGAAATGCCTTAGGATAGACTGAAAGACAGTGACTCAAAGAGAAGAAAGAAGGTTGAACTAAGAATCCACGGGAAGAAAGAGTTTTGTAAATTACAGCCATGTCTTTCTTGATCGGAGAGAGGCTGGTGCATTAGAGGTGATATTTTTAAAAAATGAAAGCATTTGCTAAATGTGGCATTAGGATGGATGTGTGTGCCAATGAACAAAGTTTTTTTAATTANAAGAATCCACGGGAAGAAAGAGTTTTGTAAATTACAGCCATGTCTTTCTTGATCGGAGAGAGGCTGGTGCATTAGAGGTGATATTTTTAAAAAATGAAAGCATTTGCTAAATGTGGCATTAGGATGGATGTGTGTGCCAATGAACAAAGTTTTTTTAATTATGAGAGAAATTAGCCACTGTTTTAATTACTTAGAAAGTGATTATATTGAAATGTTGTCTGCCCCCCCCTCTTCTTGGGGTGTTGCTTCAACAATTTACTGTGATCAAAAACATATTTACAGAGAATAGTTTCTTTACAAATAGAACTCAGTTTCTGGAAAATTCCTGCTCCTCTCGAACATGACAAATACCCATTCCCATCCACGAGAGATTGTCTGAAACCCATGTACCATGTGGTGGTAAAAAGTGGGTTTAATATTTGTGTAAGGCTCTGTGGAAGGCCAGGCGTATGATCTGTAATAACCACGATTTGTTTTGATTACTGTTTGGATTTCTAAACAAGGGTATTTGAGATATTTATTAATTTATCTGAAGCTCAATATGCTAGAAAAACTTGGTAGAGATCATGGAAATAAGAATGTGTATTTTGCTTTAAAAAATTTATTTTAATTGGAGGATAATTGCTTTACAATATTGTGATGGTTTTTTGCCATACATCAGTATGAATCAGCCATAGGTATTTATGTATTTTGAAGGATTGTTCCCATGACTTTAAAACAAAGATGGTACAATCAGTCCTTTAGATGTCTATGTACATGTATGTACCATACAAACACGTCATTTCAAACACATGGTAATAGATACCATCTTCACTCCCATACTGTGAAATGCTATTCAAATGCTGTGTGGTTTCTGGGCTTTTCCTTTCTCCCGAGCTCCTTCCCCAAACTGTCATATGAATAAGCTTTCAAAATTATCCTTAAAATTCAGACTCACCCACTGCTCCAGCATCGCCTTGGGGCCCTTTATTGTAAAGCAATGAGGTTGTAAATTGCGAAAGCAATTCCTTGAAAATTCCAAGAAGACTCCTCCTTGGGATGAAAATGGAATGTAGGAGCCTGGCATGTAAAACAGAAATTAACCAATTACCTCCTTAAATATTGTGGGACAGAAGCTTGACCCCTTAAGAGGCATTGACCACAATGGAGGTATTTTGGCCATTTGATATTCATGAGACCTGGGAAGGTTTCGGGTGCACTGAGGACTAAATACAAGGGGTTTGGCTTTTCTAATGTAAACACTATTATCATTTGGAAATCAATTAGCTCCTCGCAAGGAGGGAACCAGAAGACCAGCCCCTTCTGAACTACCATTGTGAGCTGGGGCTATTTGCTTTAATTAAGAGGAGACAGAGTGGATTATTGTCTCAAACTAAAGAGTCGGAAAGTCAGAAAATTACACTTTACCCTGGTGAACAACAAAGCTCAGGCTCTCCATCAGGAGGGTCTAAAGCAAATTAGCTTTTAATCTGGAAACTTTCTGAGTCAGAACGCCTGCACCAAACAATTGGAAAAAAATGTCAAACAGAAGCCCATCTAAAACATTAGGCTCCCCTTGAGAAGCTCCTCCTGTAACCCTATCAGGAAGATCTGTGTGACAAGTGTTTTCTTTTGCCCTTTCGTTGTCAAAGATATAGAATTTATTGCAAAAAATAATAATAATAATTAAAAATTGGATCTTCATTGTTAAAATGTTAGTAACATTAATGTGAAATCACTGTAATGAAACCTGAAGGAAAATTTACAGTCCTTGATTGGCTGAAAAGGTAAAAGTTTGGTAACTAGTAATCTCCAGTGTTATCTGCTTGGGTGTCCATAATCTCACTCACTGGAACTTGGTGTCAAACCGAGTCAAGGACAATGGTTGCAATTACTTTTCTCATTCATTTTTTCTATCCACACATCCATCCATCTATCCATCTATCCCTCCATCCATTCACCCATCCATTTATCCAACAGATAAATTTTAAAGATGAACTATGTGTCATACATAGTCCTAGGTCCTGGGAGATCCCTAGGAACAGATGTCATATTTCTTTGGGGAGAGAGAGAAAAATAAATTATTAGCTGCTATGAGCATATGGAAGTGCCTTGCCTTTGGAAATCAGGAAGGAGCCCTGAAGGAGAGGCAAAAATGGCCAACCCAGAAGAAGAAAACATAGGCTAAGGCCAAAAGTGAGTGGAGTTTAAGTACTGGGGAGCTGACCCTGGGGGGTGGGCATAAGGTCTGTGAGGCCTGTGGAAGAAGAGCAAGTTAGAAGATGGGAGAGGCAAGCAGGAGCCATGTTCTGGAAGTTTCTCCCTAGCAGGCTAACTCCTCAGGGCGTGGGAAACCTCTGAAGCAAATGAATGCCATGAGATAAATGTACCTATTTTAGGAAGATCATTCTGATAACAAGGAAGCAACTGGTTTGGAAAGAGCAAGATTGGAGATAGAGAAATTCCAGGAATGTTCTGATTAATTCATGGGAGATATGCCTATGACCTGGATTACAGTGTGGACAGGATGTCGGGCTGGATGAAGCACAAGCTGGAATCAGGATTGCAGGGAGAAATGTCAATAACCTCAGGTATGCAGATGACACCACCCTTAAGGCAGAAAGTGAAGAGGAACTAAAGAGCCTCTTGATGAAAGTGAAAGAAGAGAGTGAAAAAACTGGCTTAAAACTCAACATTCAAAAAAATTGAGATCATGTCATCTGGCTCCATCACTTCATGGCAAATAGATGGGGAAACAATGGAAACAGTGAGAGACTTTATTTTCTTGGGCTCCAAAATCACTGTAGATGGTGACTACAGCCATGAAATTAAAAGATGCTTGCTCCTTGGAAGAAAAGCTATGACAAACCTAGACAGTGTATTAAAGAGCAGAGACATCACTTTGCTGACAAAAGTCTGTCTAGTCAAAGCTATGATTTTTCCAGTAGTCATGTATGGATATGAGAGTTGGACCATTAAGAAAGCTGAATGCAGAATTGATGCTTTTGAATTGTGGTGATGGAGAAGACTCTTGAGAGGCCCTTGGACTGCAAGGAGATCAAACCAGTCAATCTTGAAGGAAATCAGTCCTGAATATTCATTGGAAGGACTGATGCTGCAGCTGAAGCTCCAATACTTTGGCCACCTGACAGGAAGAACTGACTCATTGGAAAGGATCCTACTGTTGAGAAAGATTGAGGGCAGGAGGAGAAGGGGATGACAGAGGATGAGATGGTTAGATGGCATCACCGACTTGATGGGCATGAGTTTGAGCATGCTGCAGGAGTTGGTGATGGACAGGGAGAACTGGCATGCTGCAGTCCCTGGGGTCACAAAGAGTTGGACACGACTGAGCCACTGAACTGAACTGAGTGGAGACAAAGAAAAGAGGACAAGAGGGAAGAATCAATACAATTGTGTTGCTAATCAAAAGCATGGGGATGAAGAATTTGGGGGATACAATGAGGATTTCTGGTCGGGGCAACTGCCTAATGGGGATATCTAACATTTCCTGAAACAGAACATTCTAGAAGAGGAGCAGATATGCTTGGTTGAGGTTAGGTACTCAACGAGACACAGTTTTTAGTGTCCTGAATTTAGTGTGAGTGCAGAAGCATAAAAGAAACTGAATTATTATCCTAATGTCTTTACAGTCTTTTAGAGCTCCTTATTTTTGAGTGCTTGAGATTTTATATGTGTATGACCATTTGATTTTTTTTTTTTAAGTTTCTTTTAGTTGTTGATCATTTTAAAAGTCTTTGTTGACTTTGTTACAATATTTCTTCTGGTTTATGCTTTTTTTGTTGTTGTTGTTTGTTTTGTTTTCTTTTTTGCTCACTAGACATGAGGGATCTTATCTCCCTGACCNGTCATTCATCATTTTAAAAGTCTTTGTTGACTTTGTTACAATATTTCTTCTGGTTTATGCTTTGTTTTTTTTTGTTGTTTGTTTTGTTTTGTTTTCTTTTTTGCTCACTAGCCATGAGGGATCTTATCTCCCTGACCAAAAGGATCAAACCTGCACTCCCTACATTGGAAGGTGGAGTCTTAACCACTGGACCACAAGGGAAGCTTCGAGCTCACTGGTTTTACTTCCAAAATCCACACATGCATTACTGAGTAGATTTTCAAGTATGTTTCCCATGTTTTTAACTCTATCAATAGTTCTGACTCTGTTAAGAGTAAATATGTTTCATTTACTATTTATAATAATTTCTTTCTCTAATTGCATTATAAGACCTCCAAAGCAAGAAGTAGATCTCCTAATTTCCTAGTAATTCCCCCAATACTGGAATTATTGGTGGGAAACAGTCAACCCTTGATCAATGAGCAGAGTAACAAAGCTGACTCTAAGGAGAGGAGTAAATATTAAAACAACCACACCTTTGTGAGTTGGGCAATTTTATTTAAAGGGGCTTCCCTGGTGGCTCAGATGGTAAAGCGTCTGCCTACAAAGTGGAAGACCAAGGTTCGATCCCTGGGTTGGGAAGATCCCCTGGAGAAAGAAATGGCAACCCACTCCAGTATTCTTGCCTGGAAAATTCCATGGACTGAGGAGCCTGGTAGGCTACAGTTCATGGGTTTGCAAAGAGTCGGATACGACTGAGCAACTTCATTTCACTTCACCAATTCTACAAGGGGTATAGGGATTATTGTTATTATTTTTTGTGCTACGTCACCTCAGTCATGTCCGACTCTTTGTGAGCCTATGGTCTGTAGCCTGTCAGGCTCTTCTGTCCGTGAGATTCTCCAAGCAAAGATATTGGAGCCGGTTGCCATGCCCTCCTCCAGGGGATCTTCCTGACCCAGGGATCGAATCTGTGTCTCTTCTGTTTCCTGCTGGCAGGTGGGTTCTTTACTACTAGCTCTGCCTGGGAAGCCCATCATTATTTTTTGAGTTATAGTTAACATACAATATGATATTAGTTTCAAGGGTACAAAATAATGATTTGATATTTTTACTTATTATAGCATCACACCACAATAACACCAGTTACCATCTGTCACCTTCCAGAGTTGTTACAATGTTACTGACTTCATTCCCTATTACGTACATTACACCCACCTCCATGACTTATTTATCTTAGAGCTGGAAGTGTGTACCGCTCAATCCCCTTCAGTTATAGATGTTATTATTAGCCCCATGTTACAGACGAAGAAGGGGCTTCCTTGGTGGCTCAGACGATAAAGTGTCTACCTGCAATGCTGGACCCAGGTTCGATTCCTGGGTCAGGAAGATCCCCTGCAGAAGGAATTGGCAACCCATTCTAGTATTCTTGCCTAGAAAATCCCATGGACAGAGGAGCTTGGTCGGCAACTGTCCACTGGGGTCGCAAAGAGTCAGACATGACTGAGTGACTTTATTTACTTACTTACAGATGGGAAACTGAGGCATAGAGAAGTTAAGTAGTTTCCCCAAGGTCACCAGCCAGTAAAGGATGTAACTAGGATTTAAATACTGGAGTGGGTAGCCTATCCCTTCTCCAGTGGATCTTCCCGATCCAGGAATTGACCTGAGGTCTCCTGCATTGCAGGATGATTCTTTACCTACTGAGTTATCAAGGAAGCCCAGCAAATACAGATCACTAGGACTTAAAAACCTGGGTATGCTTTCCTGTATGTCTGTATTTTGCAAATGTGAGGTGCCAGTGGGTTTTAGAAGAGCTTGTGGGGACTGGTTTTCACCTGAGATCTGAAAACAGTCTTCATTCCCCACAGTTGTGCCTGACTTGTCACTTCTCTATGCAGTGTGGATACAAAAAAAGATCATTTAACACAAAGATTAGAACGCTGTTTGGAGTGATTTGTATTTATCTGCTGTTTGCTGTTAACTTGTGTAATTTGTATTCATCTCTTATTAGCTGTTAACTTGTGTAATCTCATTTTGATCCAAATAAACCCTTATGAATTCCAGGCTCTGACCGTGGGCTCTGTAGAAAACTGGTCACTCTGTCCTAGACTTCACATTTCTCATCCCTAATGATTAAATTCGCCCCGAGGGCCAGCTTTGGTACCCAGTCACAAAATTAGGAGACTCCTCAATCCTTAGCTGATGTAACTGAGCAACCAGTAGGATTAAGTAAGGAGATTTTAGCCTCTCAACAATTCCTATCCCTCCATATGTCAGCTGAAAGCACAACTTTTCTTAATTAATTAAGGTGAGAATCAATATTTCCATTTATGGTAGTCCAGGAGTATAAAATAATCTCAGAAAGAGAGACTTCACAGTCTGTAAAATATCGATTACTGTAAACGACTTCTCCAGGGTACAATATTCATTGTTATCTGTCTGCTTTTTTGAATTCTTGACATATGTAAAACAGCTCCAGTCAATGCCATAGGCGAATTCGAGATCCTTGCCCAATTCAGGCTTTGAATGGCTAACAATACTCTATCCTCAACGATCCCTGGTGAGGGCTTATTTGATTTTTCCCCTCAATCCATTGTAGAGAGACCTTCTGTAAATATAACAGAAGAATTGCTATAGTGTCAGATTGCCATGAAAGTTTCTAAATGCTTGCTCTCAGTTTTTGTACTAACCTTGCAGTTGACTGGCTATAAACAGTTCATGAATGAGCCACACTTTGAGAAGCTCTAGCCCAGGATCCCCCAGACTCTCTTTAGTAATGCACAGGCCCTTGGTCATTGTTTTGCAATTGTCTTTTAAGAAACACAAAGGCCTCCTTATTATACACTTTCTTCTTTTTTAAGAGTTGGGTATTCCCAGACACCTGGGTTACATGACAGTCAAGAATGGTACATTTACTGCTGGAAAGATTGCTCCTCATCTAGAATTTGCTTTAGGCTCTCAGTTGTTTCCGAGAAACAAGGTTGAGGCTTCCTTTTCCTTTAAGTAAATGCTACACTGAATATTATTCTAGTCATTCCCAAGACAACTTAGCCACCCTTTGCAAAGTTAATCATAGCTTCCTCCAGCATCTCATCGCTCTCAGGGAAGATTTTGCTATTGCTGTGGCTGAAATTTCAAAGATAAATTTTATAAAAAGTGTTGGAATTTTTAGAAATATGAACTTGCCTCCCTATTGATTTGTTAGTAGGAAAGAGTGTAGAAAGTCACAGGGTCAAAAGCATGTGGCCACAGATATATATCAGTTGACATAAAAAGGTTGATATTCTTTAATTTGATAATTATGATTTCTGGGAATTTACCCAAAGAGCAGATCTGAAAAATGAAGATCTAAACAATGAAGATATTTGTTGAATTGTCACTTGAAAATAGTAGTAATAAAGAAATGGAAACAACCTGAAGATATAACTCTAGGGAAATGATAAGTCAAGCAGAGTTCATGTACATAATAGAACAAGGCATAGCCATTTCAAATCATGATTATAGATACTATGGAGAACATGCAAATGTTTATGTAACTGCTAGGAGAAAAAGTACAATTCGTCATCAGGCCTTAGCCTTGAGCAGGATATATGGGTTGGTCCTTGGTTTGCTTGCTCTGGCCTTTCACCTTCTCTGCTCTGAGTGGAATGGGGTGAAGACCCCCACAGTTTCCCCTATCAGCTAATTTCCAGCTAGTTGATTCCATCAACGCAAGCATGGCAGAAAATAGGCGAGCGGGAGGCAGGGAGCAGCCTTTGGCTCTGGCAGCTGCCTCTCCAGGACTCCGGGACTCCTTCTCTCATTGACCAGCCCACTAGGGTTCAGCTTCTGCTGGGTGAGACCATGGCCATGCCCTCTGGTCACATTGCTTCCTGCCTTATTTTTCTGACCTGAGGCTGCGGCACTGTTTGGCCAGGGATGTGAGGGAACTGCCGGGTATTGCTTTTCTGCAATACCCTGCAAAATTGCTTTTCTGCTTTTTCGCTCAGCTATCGAGCTCAAGTGCTTCTGTTTTTTTCAGCCCTGCTATCACTTGTGTAGCCAGTTATCTGTATTAATTTTCACTATATTTTAAATATTCATGAGTGGTTTCCTTCCTTCCTTCCTATCTTTCTTCCTTTTTTCTTTTCTTTCTCTTGTAGTTGGATCTGAAAATATACCCACACCTTGGAGTCTGGTGGGACCACTGGGTAAAGATTTCCTGGGTGCATGGTTGTGTAGTGGAGGACCAGGGTTTGCGAGAGTGAGCCAGCAGGAATCTTGGGGTTTGGTGATGGTGGTGGAGTGAAACCACTGTGGACTTTGGAACTGGGAAAGGGTGAAACATATTTAGTAACCCTCATTCCCTGTATTCTCATCAGGGCGTGTGTACCCAAGAATGTGATAGGAAACCAGAGTAATAGTTGAGATCCTAAGACCCAAGAGGCTGGCAGATCCATGTAATGGTACAATATGGATGGGTGGCGATCAGCTTCCAAGATGGAAATTCCTGGGATTCCGGTCCCTATGGGGTCCCCTCCCACATTAAAGGGAGCTGACTGTGAAACTTGGAAGATGTTAAGGAAGTGTTGGAGTGAGTTCTGAAGCCAGGTCTATTGTGGCATCTGCTTTGCTCTCTCTTGGGTCACTTGTTCTGGGGTAAAGCTAGCTGCCAGGTCATCATGCCACTGGCATTTAAGTAGCCCTATAAAGAGAGCTGTGTGGCAAGAAGCAGAGACTTCCCATTAACGACTAGCCCTACTTGATCAGGGATGTGGGGCAGCCATGAAGTGTGGTTTCTCTTGCTCTGTTCCAGCCTTCGGATGAAGCTGCCTCCACCAACAGCTTGGCTGTTACCCTGTAGGACCCTGAGCCAGAACCACCCACCTAAGTCATTCCTGAATTCTGACCCACAGAGACCGTGAAAAGTGAAAGTGGTTCAACTGACTCTTTGCAACCCCATGGACTACACAGTCCATGGAATTCTCCAGGCCACAATACTGGAGCGGGTAGCCTTTCCCTTCTCCAGGGGATCTTCCCAACCCAAGGATCAAACCCAGGTCTCCCTCATTGTGGGCAGATTCTTTACCATCTGAGCCACAAGGGAAGCCCAAGAATACTGGAGTGGGTAGCCTATCCCTTCTCCAGTGGATCTTCCCGACCCAGGAATCAAACTGCGGTCTCCTGCATTGCAGGTGGATTCTTTACCAACTGAGCTATGAGGGAAGCCCATAGACATGGTGGGAGATAATAAATGTTCCTGCTGTTTTAAGCTGCCCAGTTTTGGGGTAATTTGGTAAGCATCAAAATATAGCTAATATGTATTTCTGTGTATTTGGCACATAATTGCTTAGTAATTTGGATATTGGAACTCACATATTACATAAACTATAGGTTTTATACTCTTTTCTGCCAGGTAACTTGTGATGTCTTTGAAAGAAATACTTCTCTGTTGCTGTGTAGTTTAAAGTCACAGTGACTTGGGATTAATTCTTTTCTTGTCCTTCTAATTTCCTCCTATAAAGCAACTCATGGAAATCATAAGAATGCAAGATGAGTTACTTGAATTACGTAGACTACCATGTGTTAAATAGATAGCTAGTGGGAAGCTACTCTCCAGCACAGGAAGCTCAGCTTGGTGCTCTGTGTGACCTAGATGGGTGGGATGGGGGTGGATGGGAGGGAGGCTCAAGAGGGAGGGGATACATGAGCTGATTCACTTCGCTGTACAACAGAAACTCACAGAACATTGTGAAGCAAATACACCCCAATAAAAAAGATCTGTTTCACACCTCTGACCATTTAGAACGGTAGCCTTCCCATAGCTGAAAGTTAAACTAGTCTTTAGATTTTTCAGAGATCTTAGTGATTCAGTTTGGCGACTGAACAGTTTTATTTCAGCTAGAACATCCTTAAGACTGCGTGGAGGCAGGACTGGCCCTATGTCAGGAGACACTACATTCACAAAAACCATTCAGAGGTGTGGGAAAGACTGCCCCAAGCTGACAAGCTGGCATTTTCTCAGGCACCATCAGTGCTGGGTTTCTTTTGATTAACTACGTGTATATTTCATCTTAATCCCAACAGCAGCCCCCTTTGCTCGTCTCTCCTGTGGTCCCCATCAGGAAATCCATACCCATAACCTTTCCAGGCCTTTCAGCGGCCTCTGGAGATTCAGAGAAGCCACCAGGACTCTTGTTCGCTGGGCAACTGAGCTTGTCCTTCAGCATGTGAAAGCGTGGTGGGCGTCGCTGACCCCATCAGCTGGTGGGAAGGGAAAGCATTGGGTATTGTGTCTCCTGCCCCAGGCTAGTGGCTGCCCCTCCCCTGGGAGGCTTGGCTTGGGATCAGTGCTGTCTGCAGTACTATGTGTAACCTTGGCATGCAAGCAGCAGAGAAAATATTCATTATTGCCTGACTGTCTGCCGAAGACAATTTCAATTATTCTGGCATTTCAATGGATGAAGAAGCCCTTTAGGCTGGCCCAGGAGATTAGATTTAAAGGCTTTGTAAATTAGGAAAGTTACAATCAGTGTATTATCTGGCAGGCAGCTGTGGAATACACCACGGCTGGCAAAGACAGACAAATTGCTATATTCCGGTTGTGGTTTTGATATATCAATTTACTGGTTTAACATACACATTTGTGAAAGAATGATTTTGCATTTCTTAAATCACTTTTAACTGCCTGCCTTCGAAGTTTTTGAACCTGAAACTTGAATAGGCTGTTGGCATTGCTGACGTTTTGTTTTAAAGCCCAATTTCAGCCAGGAAAAAATATTACTGAGGACAGAGCTTGGGAATTAATCTTTCCTAAAGTTATTCAAATAATATACTATATGGCAGTTAATCAGAAAATTCCATTTGCAGAAATGTGAATAATGTCCCATATAAAGGCTTTTTCTTTTAATGGGATGTTTTTCATGTCTTTTTTTCCCCTAAATTCACTCTGTTGTGATAATTATATCTATATTTTTAATATATACTATTTGGCTACACCTGTTTGATGTGATAAACTTTGAAAATAAAAATACTTACTGTAATAACATATCACAATATAAACAGTTACATAAATGAGGTTTATTGATGAAGAAGTTTTTCATGGTGCTTCAAATTCTTTCTAAACATTTTTGGCATCTTAGAACTTTGCTATCATTCAAACAATAGATTTTTTAAATTTGACCTTTGTAAAAAATCCATTAAAGGGAAACACCTTTTGATACCAATTAATGCTTGTAGGTATGCTTAAAATGAAGTTAATATTTCTTTGGTAGCTTAAGCTATTTTTCATTCTTGGATTTTAAGAAAAATTGTTTAGCTTTTTTTTTTTAACTTGAAAATTGTTTTGGTTTTGAGCTAGATCATTAAAGTGAAAACAGTTAGTATATTAATTTACTTAAGTCCTTTGTTTAAAAAGTCAAGAGACATAAATAAATGTTAAAGTATAGATTTTTAATAGTTTTGAAATTTAAATTAATTTTTAATTGGAGGATAATTTCTTTACAATAATATGTTGGTTTCTGCCATGTAGCAACATGAATCAGCCATATGTATGTATGTCTTCTCCCTCTTATACCTCCCTCCCACCTTCTATCCCATAAAATATAGATATTTTCAAAAAAGTTTCCTAAGTAGCTCATGGCTTCATTCACCTCTGAATAACTGCTATTTTCTACTGCTCATCTATGCAGTCCACAAGTACATCTCACCCAGAGGAAGTTTCTTTGCTTCAGAAATGTATTTTCTTGGGTAAAGTAGATGGACTGGTTCAGATAGATCCTTATTCTCAGTTTATTTAAAAAAAAAAAGATTTTTAGAATTTTAACTTGAAAAAAATTATGTTGGGTATCTGTTCAAAGGTCAAAGAGTACATTCAAATGACATGTCCAACTAGCTTTTGATGGGAGCCCTCGTTCTCAGGGTTGAATTCTAATCAACTGTCCCTATATACCTTGTCAGAAAAGGGTTTATCAATCAATAACACAGAATTCTCTTTTTTCTTTCTGGTTTACAGAACCAGATTACCCACCAGGGACCATGCTTGTCTGGCACAATAGCTCAGGAAGTGCCCTTCATCACAGACACTGAAGTTTGGCTGTGGCCTTACACAGTATGAGCTGGGCTGATCTATTTTCTCATGGGAACTGCCAGGCTAGTTCAGGCAAGCACCTGCAATTCTTAACCAGACAGTTTCAGGTGGAAGAATTTAAGAGACAACCAGATAGAGTTTTAATGCCCTGTAAGATAATAATGAAAGACATTTATGAAAAAAAAAAATCTAGTTAGTTTGAAAGCCGGGGCCCACACTCTGTATTTTGACAGCAGATGATGGCTAGCTCAACTAATCCCAGTTTACTTTCTGACTTGGATTTGTCTCACTGGTCCAGTGAGATTGTGAGAGTTTCCTCCAATCTGGTTAATGTTCAGAACTGATGTTTGAGTTTTAGACTAATTATGGGCCAACCACTGACATTTTTTCTATAATGTGAAGACTGGTGCCAGCAGTAACTCAGTGAGATTTAACATAAAAGCAAGATAAAACAATTAAAGTGGAAGAATATTTGATTAAGTGGATCGCTGATTTATAGCGGGGTAAATTGAAATTGAAGGGAGAGTGAACTTTTTATGGCAATCATATATTACGTTCATTATCAGAGACTCTGGGTTCTTTGTGCTTTTGTGATTTAAAAAGAAATAAACCGGTTGAAGGAGAGTAATCCTGGCTGGCATCATTTTTGTCTTCTCTTGAGTTATGGTTTCTTTTCATTGCAAAAGTTAAATAAATCATATTAAAGTAAACTCATTGCAAAACATGCAATCCATCCACGTTTAAATAGACCAAAAGAAAAAAAAAGTGTAGTAACAAGGCCGCACATGGAAAAACACACACAAGCACTTTTGCTTTGGTGACAGAACTTGACATAGACTTCAATCATCATGTATTTGGTATTTGCAAAAATTGTAGCCATGGCAACATCCCTTTAGGGGTCTTGGGCCCGGTGTCTAGAGAAGCAGAATGCCACGAGATTTGGTATCAGACCTGGGGAAATTGTGAAACAGCTCTGTTGCACATGTCTCTTCTTGTTCCATGACTGGCTCTGTTGCAAGACTCTCCTTTACTTGGAATGAAATTGTTCCTGAAGCTTGCTTTAGCAGGTGCCTACAACAGGGTGCTCCCAACATCCCATCCACAAAATTTCTGGCCTTTCCTTTACTTAAACTGGCATTGCTTTTTTTTCCATAAACTTTTAATTTTGTATCAGAGTATGGCTGTGAAGGGACTCAGTCATACAGATACATGTATCCATTCTCCTCCACACCCCTCTCCCATCCAGGCTGCCACATAACATTGAGCAGCATTCACTGTGCTAGACAGTAGGTCCTTGTTCATCACCCATTTCAAGCAGAGCTGTGTGGACACGTCCATCCCAAACTCTTTAACTGTCCCTCCCCCTCACACTCCCCCCTGGCAACCACACACTGGTTCTGTAAGTCTCCGAGTCTCTGTTCTGCAAGTTCATTTGTATCATTTCTTTTTTGATTCTGCATATAAGGGATGTCATACAATATCTCTTCTTCTCTGTCTGACTTACTTCACTCAGTATGACAGTCTCTAGGTCCATCCAGGTTGCAAAACAGCACTGCTTTTGCAGAGGTAATGTTGGTGATGTCAGAGAAGTGAGCATTGTGGTCTACCAGCAAATAGATCAGGATGGGTGAGGGGGAAGAAAGAGCAGAGGAGGGTGATTAGGGAAATTCAGAGACCTTTGTAAAGAAGGGGAAAAACCCAGCTGAGAGTTCATTTTGTTTTCCTGTGGGTATGCAGAGGGAGGGCTGGGGACTGCTGGCCCTCTGATGTACAGATGGACTGTGAGAAGTATCTATTTATACCCCACAGTCCACTTTTCAAGCTGATGCTTTAACCTGGAGCTCCAAAGAACTGCAGAAATCAGGAGGGAGAGGACTGCCTGCACCAAGAGAATGTGCAGGGACTCCCTTGATGGTCCAGTGGTTAAGACTTGGCCTTCCAGTGTGAGGGGGTGGGGGTTCGACCCCTGGTTGAGCAGCCAAGACCCTACATGCCTCCTGGTCAAACCAGCCAAAACATGAAACAGGAGCAATATTGTAGCAAGTTCAATAAAGACTTAGAAATGATCCACATCAAAAACAATCTTAGACTACGTAGCACACCAAATTGTTCAGTGATGGTCTTGACTCTTTAATGACATGTCTGAATCACATGTGTTCATGTTCACCCAAATGTCATACTACTGTTTGAAAACTGTTATATAGGAAAAGGCCATTCAAACAACGAAAGATTCGAGTTAAGTTCTGGCGACCACGAAGTCCTTCTCCAGGGGTGTGGTCTCCTGAAGGGTTCGTGCCCCTGGTCCCTGCCTCCCTTATTTGTAAAAATTGGGGATGTATATGTGCTGACAGTTTCTACGAAGCTCTGATGGGCTCGTGTCCCTGGTCCCTGCCTTCCTCATTAGTAAAAGTTGGGGATATACATGTGCTGGCAGTTTCTAGGAAGCTCTGACGGATGACGGATTTATGAGTCTTGCTTAAAGTGGAGGAAAGAGAGTTTCCACCGACAGCAGCATCCAGGATTCACATTTCTGTGTTTCCCAAGAAAGTTAAACGGGGACCAAGGTAAGTAAGGGGAGAGAAAGTTTCCACTTTCCAAGGAAGAAGTTGTTGAAATTCCTGTCACCAGGCACCAGATACATGGTGGCGATCTGGGTTTTGTTGCTGATGCCAAAGGAGGGAGCGAAGAAACCAACCCCAATTTTGTCAGCGTCCTTCTTGTTGCCAAGCGTCCTCGCCCCGGAGTTACAGGACCCCCGGCACCATCTGTTCGTCCTTTCAGAGACCTGCTTTTGTAGGGCTGCTCTGGGACATTTCCTCCCTCCTGGAATCAATGCTGAGGACATCTGCTTTAGAGACATTCTAAACCTGCGCGTTGACCGAGAGGTGAGAAGCCAAGAGAGTAGGGTGGATGGGGGCGTGCTGACGGGGTAGGAGGCAGTAGGAAAGAAGGGTGGCGAAGGCGCGTCTATGACACTGCTAACTGCACATTTTGCTCATAAAACTGCCTTTTCTGAAACAATTTTGCCTCAATACTGTTGGGACAATGAATATTTTTAATACTAGGAGATTCAGTCTTTAATCTGGAGAAGGCAATGACACCCACTCCAGTACTCTTGCCTGGAAAATCCCATGGATGGAGGAGCCTGGTGGGCTGCAGTCCATGGGGTCGCTAAGAGTCAGACACGACTGAGCGACTTCACTTTCACTTTTCACTTTCATGCATTAGAGAAGGAAATGGCAGCCCACTCCAGTGTTCTTGCCTGGAGAATCCCAGGGATGGGGGAGCCTGGTGGGCTACTGTCTATGGGGTCACACAGGGTCGGACACGACTGAAGCGACTTAGCAGCAGCAGCAGTCTTTAACCATATACCTTCCCATTGCTGAGATACATATATATATATATATAACATGCTTGTTAACAGGGCCCTGCTGAATTAATCTATCAAATTCACCTGAAGTATTAACACATGTGTGTTGCAGTCCTACTGTGTGACTTGACCTGTGTAGTTTGCAGAGCTGGCAGCTGACACAACTTAACCCCTGTATCTTGTGAGAAGCTAGGGTCCCTGGAATAGTAACTGCATCTCTCTCAACAGGCAAGATGGGGTGGTGGGATTTTATGAAGCCACACTGAGGATGAAATAAGATGGTGTGTCAGAGGGGACTGCCTAAATCATATGTCGTGATGTCTAAGAATGTGACAGGTATTTTTTCAGACGGACAAGTTCTCAAAAATCGTATTTCCCATGAAGCTACTGGAGGACATGTTCTCCAGCCAAAATGAGGATGCTGAGAGAGGGGAAGGCTTGAGAACTAGGGAGGAGGGACCCCAGAGAGAGGTGAAGGGATGCTCTAGGCCCTCTGTGGTCTGCACCCAGCTCTTCTGTTTCACCTCATATCACTTTCTCCGTTTTTCCCCCCGCCCCCTTGTTCCAGTTGAGGAGACTGGCCACGGTCTTCTCTCTGCTTGAAATCTACTTCTCTTCTGCCTAATTTAACTCCGAGTCATCCTTCAGGTAAACATCAAAACCTCAGGGGAACCATCAGCAGCCTTTCTCAGTCAAAATCTTCTTTTTCAGTTTCCATAGCAACATCTTCCTCTACTTTGTTCTCTGACAATTGCAGTGCACTCTTGCATGTGTGATCATTTGGTGAATACTGGTCTCCCCCAATGGGGCGTAAACACCTGGCGGGCAGGAACTGTGTCTGAATAAGCAGCATTTCCATTCCCCAATCCAGCGCCTGACCGCAGGTAGTTGCTTGGAGATGAATAGATGAGTGAGGAAAAGGACCATGTGCATCCTCAGAGATGGGATCAAAGGTGGAGGATGTCTTCGATTGCTGATAATGGTGGTGATGGTGGTTTGTGGGCTATCTGTGTGCACAGAAAACTTAGATGTTTTTACAGCAAGCTGTTTTCCCTCTTTGCCTCTCTGAGTCACCTCCCACTACAAGCATCTTGAGCTGTGTGCTTACACACACACTCACACATACTCACACACACTCACACACACACTCACACGTGTGCTCTGAAGCTCTGGGCCCCACCTGTGACACTGGTGATGATTCAGCAGTTCGCCATGGCAGGCATTCCTGCCAAGATCAGTTTTCTGTGAATATTGATGAGTAGAAACTTGCCAGAGTAGGAGGCTGGTGAAGGTGTGAGGGAGGGTGGGGAGGAAGGGGAGACTTGGCTGAGCAACCAAGTAGCATAAACAAAGCCTGTTAGATGTTCCAATATTTAAATACATATTTCAAGTTCTTAAGATAATTAGCCTTCAACTTTCAAAGGTGTTCTGTCTTGGAAGTTTGGGTGCTGGACTATTGAATTCCTAGCTTCTTCTCACAAGCTGCATGCTAGTTTTGAAGTGTGGCTCTTGTGGGTAAAATACTGACTCATATTTTTAACATTACAAAAGAGCCATTCCATCCCAGCAGCTGTGAGCGCAGCCTCTGACTTTCTTATACGAAGGAACACCAGTCTGTGAAAAATCAAGTTATTGAATTGGCTCTTCTGTAAACATAGAGCTTTCCTGTTCCTTGCCATTGGGCAGAAATTATT
Source organism: Neotragus pygmaeus (assembly GCA_006410875.1). Lineage (NCBI taxonomy): Eukaryota > Metazoa > Chordata > Mammalia > Artiodactyla > Bovidae > Neotragus > Neotragus pygmaeus. The sequence continues at coordinate 682,968 of SJYV01019718.1, forward strand.
CCCCCACAATTTTCAGAGTAAAATTATTTTCTATGGCATCGTTTTTAGAACTGTTTGTGGTCAAGACTTTGGAGTCGATGTTAACTAGTTCAGTGTGATTAATCCGGAAACTAAGTAATTCATCCGTGTCGAAAATGTGTGATTAGTTTTCTCAGAGTTAAATTTAGAAATCCAGAGATTCAAGTGGTTTAGAGGTTTGGATGTAGAACAAGAGCATGTCACAGCAACCTCCTCTTTCACCCAATACAAAACAAATTGTGAGACCTTTGTCTAAGAAGGATTTTCAAAGCATTTATTTCTTTTTTCCCCTTAATATCACACCTCTGCTGATGCAGAAGGCTCCACGTCTGCAGCCCCAGGACCTTCAAGCTTTTGGGCGGTCCATCCTCTGTGGTCAAATAGTGATAGTGAAAGAAAAGCATGCCTTTCCTTGGATAACCGTAACTTCAAGTTTTTCCTTCTGGCTTGTTCTTGGTTAATAACATTAATAGTCCATCAAAGACAATGATAATAACAAGCAGGACAAATGAATAATAAACTCTTGTCCTACTATAGACAGTGAAGCAAACCTATGTAGTAGATGTTCTTATTATCCCTTTATACTGATGAGGGAAGTGAGGTGTAATGAGGTTATGCATCTTGAAATGAAGTGGAGACAGTGGGACTCAAATGATTCAAACTCGGGGATACCATTTAGAGCCCTCCCAAACATCACCATACTGATCCTGACCTTTCCAATCATTCTACTCTGGTCTCACTGTTGCCCTCCTATAGCCTCTCCTGGTTCAGGGATGAGCCCNAGACAGTGGGACTCAAATGATTCAAACTCGGGGATACCATTTAGAGCCCTCCCAAACATCACCATACTGATCCTGACCTTTCCAATCATTCTACTCTGGTCTCACTGTTGCCCTCCTATAGCCTCTCCTGGTTCAGGGATGAGCCCCTGTGAGGAGGAAGTGTGTCTAATCCATCTTTCTATCTCTGATCTTAACTCAGCATCCAGCATGGAACAGCTGCCTAAGAAATGTCTGATGAATGAATAAAAGTCCAAGGAAGAGACGAGGAGGTTGATGAATCTCTGATTCCCTTTACAATGAACCCAGCTTTCTTCTGTCTTGGAAGGGCTCCTCCTGCTCTGTTTGTTGGACCTATGTATATGGAAAGTGACAAGATCATGATTAAATTGTAGAGACTGAGCCATGACTCACGGAACAGTGGTGGCATAGAAACTCTTGAAAATATTAGAAGCAAGCAAACAAACCTACCGTGTTTCCTCTTTGCGGCTTTGCGGGCTAGCTCTCATCTGTTGGTGTGGACACTCTGTGAACACAGTTGAGGTGATTGCTTGACGGGCTCCACATTCACTTGTTTTGATTTTTTTTTTCAATTTATTTTTTAATTGGAGGAAAATTGCTTTACAATGTTGCGTTGGTTTCTGCCGTACAATAACGCAAATCAGCTGTAATTCACTTGTGCTTGTTAATCCAATTCTACCATAACTCATTCCCCAATTCTTGAATATTTATCTGCCTGTGAATCCTTGACTTAGTGACTTGAGCTATTAACCTTTAGAAAGAACCGCCAAACCATGTGTTCACTTCTAATCCAGGAAAGAGTGGAATTTCTGATCAGGTGATTGTTTTCAGTTGAAACTTATGGTCACGTGGCTCTGTAGGATGTATTTGGAGCGCGCATATTAAACTCTTGTCCTAATATAGACAGTGAAGCAAACCTATATAATAGATGTTCTTATCATCCCTTTATACTGATGAGGGAAGTGAGGTGTAACGAGATTATGCATCTTGAAATGAAGTGGAGACAGTGGGACTCAAATGATTCAAACTCGGGGATACCATTTAGAGCCCTCCCAAACATCACCATACTGTGAATCTTTATAGCTTGTGCTTGTTAATCCGATTCTACCATAACTCATTCCCCAATTCTTGGATATTTATCTGCCTGTGAATCCTTGACTTGGAGACTTGAACTGTTAACCTTTAGAAAGAACCACAAAACCATGTGTTCACTTCTAATCCAGGAAAGAATGGAATTTTTAGATATAAAGGAAAATGGATTGGTTCGAATTTGTCCTATTTTAAGAGAAACTTTAACGCAGTTGAGAAACAATTTCATTAAGTTCGCGTGAAGGAGCCTCTTAGAAAGTTTGACAGATTTCTCTCCCTAATTCCTTTACTTATATGTTCTCTTCTGCCTTCTGTGGTTACCTCTCATGTTATCATGGCTGCCCCCCTGTCTCTGCCTGCCCCCCTGTCTCTGCGTGCCCCTCTAAAAGTCCTGTAACCTGGCTTCACTCCTCTCTTGGGCACATTTTATCCAGCCTTTTAACTTTTTATTTTATACTGGAGTGTAGCTGATGAACAATGTTCTGATACTTTCAAGAAATAGCAAAAGGACTCAGCCATATATACACATGTATCCATTCTCCTCCAAACTCTGCTCCCAGGCTGCTGCATGACATTGAACAGAATTCCCTGTGCTATACAGTAGGTCCTTGCTGGGTATTCATTTTAGGTATCTCAGTGTTTAGGATAGACATACACACACTGCTAAATCCAGCCTTTTAGACGAGATCGGGGATGTTCAGTGTGGTATGGCCATAGGCCATATCCAGCCTTTTAATCACAGACATGGGCAGCCCCTAGATCCAGCACATATTTCTGTTTCATCGACAGTGAAATCAAATCAGAGAGGTTGAGTGACTTGCCCAAAGTCACAGAGCCAGGCCAAGGCCAGACTCATGCTGGACTCAAGTCTGTAATCTACTCCCCTAATTACTAAGTCTGCCTCTCTTTCACCTTATTTACATTTGCATTCTCTTCCGATTAATCTAATCTAAACTCTTAGTATGAAACAATGTAGAAGGGAGAATTTAATTTGATTTTAAATTTTTAGCTGGAATAACTGGATAAGTAAGACTATGGTATAGTGATACCATAGTTTAATTTATTTCTATATGACTATTTATTATTCATATATGTTATATTATTAACCATTATATTATTTATAGACATATTTCCCTGATATTACCTTTGAAATAAGTTTCTATTTAATATTTTAAGAAATAAAAATTAGATTTTAGGTCTTTATGTATTTGACATTGTGACAGACTGCTGTTGTCTTTTTCAAAACATTTTTCCTTTATTTCCCAAATCAGAATGCCATGATTTAGCTGTGTATATTGCCATCCAGTATAAAGACTACATTTTTCAGTTGTCTTTACAACTTGGGGTGACTGTATCTCTAAGTTCTACCTAATGAACCCTGAAAGGAAGTGTCAGAGAACCTCTTTCTCCTTCCTCATTTTTAAAATTAATTTTTATTGGAGAATAGTTGCCCACTGTTTTGGCTGAAATGTAGATATAAAGTCTGGTGCTTGGGAGTTTTTTGGACCATTAGGCAATATGCTAAATAAAGATGAGTAGGGGAGCAAGATAAGGAGTCTGGGACACTGTTGATCATGGAATCACCACAACAGTGTCGGTCTGCCTACTTCCAGGCTTCTTTTTAAGTGAGAGGAAAATAAACTTGTGTATTGTTGAAACTATTGCCATTTATTATATGCAGCTTCACCAAATCTAAGTGATATGGTAGGCTAACAGACTAGAGTAGCATTGTTTTAGAAGGTGTTGGAGAGTTCATGAATAAACCATTCTACACTTGGGGCAAGTAAGCCCCTGAACTCACTGAAGAAGGTGAGTACCTAGACTTTCTGAAACCCTGAAAATTTTAACCAAATTATGTAATGGCTTTCATGAATAAGTAGAAGACCAAAAAAAAAAAAAAAGGCTTCAAATAAAACATAAAAAGCATTCTAATTTGCTCTAATTTTATTTCCCTGAAAAAGGATCTTTCAGGGGAAACAAAAATGATGCTCTGGTCCTTGGGTCCTTTTCTGGGACTTTCAAGGTAGTCCAAGATTCCAAATAACTGAAGGAAATGGCAACCCACTCCCGTGTTCTTGCCTGGAGAATCCCAGNAAAAGGATCTTTCAGGGGAAACAAAAATGATGCTCTGGTCCTTGGGTCCTTTTCTGGGACTTTCAAGGTAGTCCAAGATTCCAAATAACTGAAGGAAATGGCAACCCACTCCCGTGTTCTTGCCTGGAGAATCCCAGGGACGGGGTGCCTGGTGGGCTGCCGTCTATGGGGTCACACAGAGTCGGACATGACTGAAGCGACTTAGCAGCACTTAGCAGAGAGTGAATGAAGGCATCTTCAATCCCTTGTAATTCATAAATAATGTCATAGTCACTTAATAATACACAGCTGACATCTGGATCTAAACAACAACTGGTCTGAATGACATTCAAATGTTTTTGTTCTAACCAAATCTACACCCAAATTATTTCCTAGCTTCACATTTTGATGTTAGCAGTTCTTTAAAAATTGTCAGAGGAAATGAAAGCCAAGAGATCCACAAGGATACTTTGTTTCTAAGCCTTAAAAGTTCTTCTTATCAGCATCAAATCTAAGGAATGATATTACGTTTTAATTCTGATTTTGGAATTTGATGTAGTCAAAATACTTTGCCTCCATGCAATCACCTTAATTTTGTTGCACGGAGGCACTGAAAGTTGCTGTTATGCACTGGGGTATCAGTATTTCTGTGGTCTTGTGCAACAGGAGAGCATCTTATAGCTTCTTTATCTGCAAGGCAGAGCTTGGGGCATTGTGCGCTCCTGAAAAAATCAAAGGAGCATGAATAATCCTAAGGATGTAATTGTGGATCCCTGGGAGCACCAGGGATCCCATGCTGTTTCTTCACTTCTCAAGCGGTTTCATGGCGATCATGGCCATCTCTGCTTGTTTTATACATGAACTTCGAAGTGAATTATATCTCGCTAGATTGGTGACTTTGCTTTCCAACTCTGTTTTATGAATTATTTAGAAGCCTGTGAACTCTGAGCCGATGGCTGACTAGATCAATGAAATCCTTCCTCTGAAGAACCTATTCCTAGACTCTTTGTGGAGAGCATGTGGATGAGAACTATATAATCCTGAGGTCCTTTAAAAGAATGGAAATGATTTCTGACGTTAGCTTGTCACCTTTTAGTCTTGCATACACAGGCTCAGGCTTTTTGTAGATGTCATTAGAAAGACATTAACCCTGGAATTGACATCGAAATTCACTTCCTCTCTTGGACTGATCTAAGTGGTTCTAGTTTAATTGACTTTAAGAGTCAAGGTAAAAACCACATTTCCTTTCCTGGCTTACCAAAATGGAAAACAATATGGTATTCCAGAAAAAATTTCATGAAACATGATGAAAACTTCAATGTTAAGTATTAATATTTTTTGGATGGAATACAGGAGGAATGAAGAAAATACGGCTCTGGATGCTTTACAGTTCCCTAATTTTTCGAAGCAGAGAGGGAACTCCAGTAAACACACATCAGTTGGCTGCAGTATATTATTTTAGCCCTTGTCGTGTTCTACTTTCAGAGGCTGTGCGGTTAGTCATCACCGAGAAGCAATTCATGCATCAGGAGCGTTCATTACCCAACAACGTGCATAACTGACTCACCACACCCTCAAATTAACCATTTGAAGCTGGTAGAGTGAAGCCTTTCATCTGTTGCAATCATGACTGGCAGGGTCTGTTGATGCCCTTGATACTCACCAATCCTCCTTCTTCCAGGTTTTTTCTTGACTATTTACAATTGGCAAACTTATTTTTGTTGAAGAGCTATAAAGATTGGCATCGAGGGCAGTCTTCTTTCTGCTGGGAGAGCTTCTGCTTTCAGCTTTCCTGGGTTTGCTTGATTTTCCAATCAGATATATTCAATGGGGTTGCCAGCTGGAGGCAGTGGCGGGAAGACCTACCCCAGGAGTACAAAGACCCTGCTAAGGCACTGATCAGTCCTGAACATCTGCCTGGGAGAAATCCCATTTATTCTCTTGGAAGAGTGGCAAGGACTTCTCTTTTCTCCCTCTTGTCTTTGCATCAAAGGGCAGCCTCGTAATGTACTTGTGATCTGGCCATAATGGGCAGACCCATGAGTGCAGCTGGGGTGGAGGTGCGTGTCTTGCAGTGGGCGATGCATCAGCTGCTCTTCCATGGAGAGCGTCTGGAGGCAGTTTCTCCGTGGTTGCTAGGGATGCATTCAATATTCCAGTGCTCTGTGCTCGAAATGGGGAAAAACTGACATTCTGACTTCCCCTATGAGAGTGGAGTACGTGATTCACAGCCCTTCTGCAGCATTAATCAAGCCATGTTTACATGGAAAGACGCCAAAACAGCCAGAGCCAAGAGCTGCGTTAGGGAAGCCAAGTGGTGATGTCATCCGGGCAGAGCAGCCCCGGCAAACCACTTAGCTGGCTTAGGTGCCTAGTATTTAGCCATGGAGCAAATCCCAGTTAAGTGTCAGAGGAACACCATGGCGTTTGGCCCCAATCTTGGGATTTACATGGTTGTACTACGGTTTGTTTATCAAATAGTGAAACATCACCATTTGTTATTATCTCAAGTGAGAAACAGCCTGATCCACTGGTGATGGCAAGAAGAGGGTTCTCAGTTTCGTAGGGAATAAGTGTGCGCGTGTGCGCACACACACACTCACACACACTCAAAATAAAGGAAAGGATGCTATTGCACTTGGTGAGGTGATACACTGTTTCTTTCTTTTTTTGTTGTTGTTTCTTATTCCAATCATATTTCTTCTTTTGGTATATGTGTTCAATTTGCCGCAAGCTTCTCCCAAGATGGAATTACTCTTACCACAAAGAATTTCAGAGGAGAACGCTGGGCTTGGGAGCTTCCCTTGTGGCTCAGCTGGTAAAGAATCCACCTGCAATTCGGAAGATCCCTTGGAAAAGGGAACGGTTACCCACTCCACTTGATGAGTGTGGTGCTTTTGTCTGTGCAGTCCCTCACTATTATTAGAAACCTACTTTAAGCTGAGCCTCTAGAACCATAAAATGTATCCTTAGGGTATTGTAAGGCCCTGCCATGTGTCAAGTGTTGAGATGAATCAGGCGTTAAAGCCTCAGCGGTGGAAGCCATGGTCGTGGTTTTCATCTGGAAGGAGTTTAGTTCACACAACCTGTCAATGTGGTAGTTTTTCTCTGAGAAGCACAGTGGAATTTGGCCATTGTAGGGCAATCCTATTAATGCCTGAATTCCAGGCATTGCTTTTTCAGGACACCCTTGAATTAGCTATTCTGAATGAAGATCAGATACTTCCAAGTTAGAATTGGGGTCCATTTCTAAAGGATTCATGTGTGTTAGTCATTCAGTTGTGTTCGAGTCTTTGTGACCCCATGGACTGTAGCCTGCCAGACTCCTCTGTCCATGGAATTCTCCAGGTAAGAATACTGGAGTGGGTAGCCATTCCCCATAAAATCATCAAAATGAGGACTTTTTCCTTCTTTCTTTCTTTTAAAGCAAGCAACACCAAACCAAAAGACTCAGAATCAGGTTCATCCAGAAACTGACAAATAGTCCTTGAATAATTGTAGTTAGTTTTACTCTGTTTTGTATACAAAAACTTAGAATTTTTGTTTTGAGCAAAAAAAAAATTGAGCAAAAGAGGGATTTGAACTTTTTATTTAAGCCAATAACTCAATTTAAGGAGAAATTGTACAGCTATTATCCATTGAGGGGTATAGATAGCAGTTTCCTCATGGAGCTCTGGGGCCTATACTGAGGTTGTCAGTGGGGTAAGGACTTCAATGAGTTAGTGAAATAGTCTGCAAAGAATAACCAGGTCCAACTGTCTTTATAAGATAATTCTTGAAGAAAAGTTTGCTCTCAGGGTTAGACAAACGACAAGGCAATGGCAGCAGGCTTGAAATAACCTGACTTCTTGGAAGCAGAGATTCCACTTTCTGATAGGAACTGGCACAACACTTAATCTTCTGAGGCAGAAAAAATGGAGTTTTGTGCAATTTAGGAGACTTGCAGAACAGTTCTTTAAAGTGAAGGTCCTTTCTGCTTTGGCTTGAGGTGTCAAGCCCAGTTTCTCGGGGCTCTACTTAGGTTTTCCCAGGCTGGGATTCCATCTTGGCTTTTTCTTAAATATATTATGAAATTGCATAACATGACATGCTCATCCAACCAGCTCCCCAATTATGTAGCATGGGAAGTTAGTTCCCTCCCTTAACAAGAAGAGCAGGCAATTTCCTTACCTCTTGAATATGTGTTTGACAACCACCTACCCAAGAGGTGTCTGGCATTTTGGTGGGGAAAGAAATGATTTGTTCAAGATCTTTGACAACAACCTTGCTTTGTAAATACCATATCATTTTATGAAAACATACTCCCAATTGCCTTCTTTTGTCAGAGAATATTAATTGTGAACCTGTGAAGATTAAGAAATATTGTGACCTGTGGTTGCTAACCACTCAAGCCTCAGACACTTTTTCTTTGTTTGTTTCAAGTCATATATACTTCATTTCCCCCTTATTAATATTAAAATGAACTACATGACCCCAATTAGATTTGGTCATTAGCCACATAAGTTAACCAATGAGGATGATAAAATCAAGAGTTAGGATGCCACAAGAAACTTTTGGGTGCCTGTCTGTATAAAATTAAAAGGGATCTTATTAACTAGTTTTCACTTTGGGCCATAAGAGGCATGATCATATAACATTCTTTAAAGGAAANAACCAATGAGGATGATAAAATCAAGAGTTAGGATGCCACAAGAAACTTTTGGGTGCCTGTCTGTATAAAATTAAAAGGGATCTTATTAACTAGTTTTCACTTTGGGCCATAAGAGGCATGATCATATAACATTCTTTAAAGGAAAATGTTTTCACTTTTGGAACAAACGATAATATTAGTACAAGCAGGAATCAGAATTGCAAAATTCATCTGTATAGTTGTGAATGAAGGAAAAAGCAACTCTCTTTCTTAGACATAATTATGGAGCACGCAGTTTTACTTAACTTTGAAATCCTTTTATTGTCACTAGGGAAATATTTGAGTGACTGTTATGGAGTCTTTCAAATTGTGCCATGTGACTTCTTCAAAGAGCTTTAAGAATAGTGCATGCTTTCAACCACACACCCTTCAGATGCTGGTTTCATAGCATTGGAGCAAAGCATTGGTTTGGGGGATGGTTTAGGTGTGGCACTCCGTGAGATATTTAGAGATTCAAAATAATACTGAACCAGAGTTTCCCAATGTATCTATCACTTTTGCCAGTAACTGCCAATTCAGTCTTTTCCCTTTACCAGAAATTCACAGCCCCTCCTCCAAGCAGAGGTAAAAAGCATTTGGGTACGCCAGAGGAGTCCCCACACCCAGCCCCAAATCGCCACGAAATCTTCACCCAAATTCCTCTCCACCCATGTACTTGTTTTGAAGAACGTTTTCTCCCAGGTTCTTACTAGCTGATTTGGGTTCACGTACAAGTGCCAATGGGGCGAGAGGTGAGAACAGACAGGGCTTGGGGTCAACTCTTTTGACCCTGTTGTCCTGTGGAGTGAGGGTGGCAGGATTATTAATTGACCGAAAGCCTCAAATGAACAAACCAGGAACAAAATAATTAGAAGGGCCGCATCTAGGCATAACAAAGGGTTGTGATATGAATAGCCCAGGGGAAAGTCATGTCTCCTCTCAGGCTGGGGTTTGTTCAGAGATAGCTCATCTCACAGTTATCAGAACCAACTGTTGAGGCGTGAAGCAGTCAGCGCGGTCCTTTCTCTTGTGTGGGTGGCAGGAGCAAGCTGTGGCACAGGTCTCTGGTGGGGCTCACGTCCCATTTGCTTTCGTAGACTTTCCCTTTTTGCATCCTTTTGTCTTTAGAGTAGGAGTACCATCTCCACAGTGTCTATGGCAGCGCGTACCTTAGCTTGGCTCTGCCTGGACACTTCCAGAATAGGAAGAATCAGGAAGAGCTATTAATAGCTAAGTGGAGACCAATTTTTGGAGTGCAGTGGCTTTTGCAAGCTCTAAATCACACCCCAAGTGCCACAGAAAGAAAGCACCTATGGGAGCCCTCCACTGGAATGCCACTCACTTGGAAATTATAGGTCAGAAGTTCAGTGTTTTGGAACTTTATTTTCCTTCTGAATGTGAAAGCATTAGTCATTCAATTGTGTCTGACTCTTTGCAACTCCATAGGTTATTATGAAATATTGATCCATGGGACTGTAGCCTGCCAGGCTCCTCTGTCCATGGAATTCTCCAGGCAAGAATACTGGAGTGGTTGCCATTTCCTTCTCCAGAGGATCTTCCAACCCAGGGTCTGAACCCAGGTCTCCCACATTGTTGGCAGATTCTTTCCCATCCGAGCCACCTGGGAAGCCCATTTTTCTCCAGGGTCCCCAGCATTTAAGCTTAGGTTACCGACTTGGGTGTTGAGCAGAGACTCTTCTTTTTTTAAAATGTTAACTTTTACTTAATTTGAAAAAAAAATTTTTTTGTCTATGCTGTGCAGCCTGTGGAATCTTAGTTCACTGACCAGGAATTGAACCTACGTCCCCCTGCATTGGAAGTGTGGAGTCTTGACCACTGGACCACCAGGGAAGTCCTCAGAGCCTCTTTAAAAATTTTTTAAATGTGGTAGCCAGATAAGTTTTTAAAGTGTAAGAAAAAGCAATGAATGGGGAAGGGGGGCTGGGGGGTTGCATGCATGCTCAGTCATATGAGACTCTTTGCGACTCCATGGACTGTAGCCCTCCAGGCTCCTCTATCCATGGGATCTTCCAGGCAAGAATACTGGAATGAGTTGCCATTTCCTCCTCCAAGGAATCTTCCCAACCCAGGAATGGAACCCAGGTCTCC
>SJYV01019718.1:693825-749232 GCA_006410875.1 Neotragus pygmaeus
GGGGCTGGGGGGTGGGGGGTGGCAGATTTAGAAACACAAAATTGAAGGATGATATAACATGTTCATCTTTTCAGCATTTTCATGTAAATTTAAAAACCATGTCATCAAGGCCACAAAACATCTTGTAGGGATTTTTTATGGCTATTATTTATTTATTCATTAAAATGAGGAGAAATGACATTGTGACAATACCAAGTATTAAAATACTGATAATTCTTCCAACTCTTGCATGTGTTGAAAATGAAGTCACTCAGTCGTGTCCTACTCTTTGTGACCCCAGGGACTGTAACCTACCAGGCTCCTCCATCCCTGGAATTTTCCAGGCAAGAGTACCGGAGTGGGTTGCCATTTCCTTCTCCAGGAGATCTTCCCAACCCAGGGATTGAACCCAAGTCTCCCACACTGCAGGCAGATGCTTTGCCCTCTGAGCCACCAGGGTATGTGTTGCCTTCATCCATTTATTTAAAAGTCTTTTCAAAGAGAGTCTTGCATATATATGTATGTATATATATATATGATAGTCTTGCGTGTACATCATAATATATATTCTGAGTGTGTGCTCAGCTGCTTCAGTCCTGTCTGACTCTTTTCGGCCCCATGGACTGTAGCCTGCCCGATTCCTCCATCCATGGGACTCCCAAGGCAAGGATACTGGAGTGGGTTGCCATTTCCTCCTCCAGAGATATATGGTTTGTAATATATATCATATATTTAGACTTATTCCTAGGTATTTTATATTTTTGTGATGTTATAAATTGTTTCTATTTTTTGAAACACTTTGCCTTTTCTTTTTTGTATTGAAGTATAATTGATTTACAATATTATGTTAGTTTCAGGTGTACAGAAAAGTTATTCATATATATATTCTTTTTCATATTCTTTTCCCTCATAGGTTATTATGAAATATTGAATATAGTTCATCGTGCTATACAATAGATCTTTTGTTGGTTATCTATTTTACAAATAATAGTGTGTATATGTTAATCCCAATTCCTAATCCCCCCCCCACCAATATGCTATCTTTAAGCAAATTTAATTTCCTGGTTGTTTTTGGCATAAAGGCATAAAATTGATTTTGTGTGTTGATCTTGTATCTGGCTATGCAGGAGATGAAAGTTTGATCCCTGGGTCAGGAAGATCCCCAGGAGAAGGAAATGACAACCCACTCCAGGGTTCTTGCCTGGAAAATCCCATGGACAGAGGATCCTGGCAGGCTAAAGCCCATGGGGTTGCAAAAGAATCGGACACAACTTAGCGACTAAACAACAACAAAGGACAATTTTAATTTCTTTCTAATCATCATATGTTTATTTACTTTCCTTGCTNCCCCCCCACCAATATGCTATCTTTAAGCAAATTTAATTTCCTGGTTGTTTTTGGCATAAAGGCATAAAATTGATTTTGTGTGTTGATCTTGTATCTGGCTATGCAGGAGATGAAAGTTTGATCCCTGGGTCAGGAAGATCCCCAGGAGAAGGAAATGACAACCCACTCCAGGGTTCTTGCCTGGAAAATCCCATGGACAGAGGATCCTGGCAGGCTAAAGCCCATGGGGTTGCAAAAGAATCGGACACAACTTAGCGACTAAACAACAACAAAGGACAATTTTAATTTCTTTCTAATCATCATATGTTTATTTACTTTCCTTGCTTTATGACGTTGGTTAAAATATCCTGTACAAGATGTATGAAGAGAGGTAAATAGTGGGCCCTTTTATCTTGTGTGTAATCTCAAAGAAAAGATTTTAGTTTTCCCTTTTCTCTTTCTATTTTTTTGTGGAATTGTTTTACTAACAGTTTTAAAATATTATATTGGCTTTTATGAAACACTTTCTCCTTTTTAAAAACAAAATATGGAGCTTTAACTGTGGTTGACTTTTTGAATGTGAAGGAATTTTGCATTCTTGGAATAAAGTTCCTTGGTTGTGATGTGTTATTTTCTCAAAATATCTCCAAATTTCTTTGTTAATATTCTGGTTGGGATTTTTATATCCTGTGCATGGGTCAGTTGGCTTTGAATTTTCCTTCTTGTAGTGTCTTTGCAAGACTTTGGTATCCATGTTATGTATGCTGTGTTCACAGAATAAAGCTGTGAGTGTTCTTTATGTTTTTGTGCAGAATTTAAGTAGATTGGCATTATTTCTCGCTTTCTAGTGTTGCCTGGTGTTTTAAACTATGGGTTCTCTTTCTGTAATAGGATCATTTACATTTTCTGGTTTTGGGGGGGGTCAGTTTTGAAAAGTTGTATTTCTCTAGAAATGTAGTTTTACTGTATTTGCAAGTTTATTGGCACAGAATTCTTCATAATATCTTCTTACTATTCTTCCAAAGTTATGCAGGATCTGTAATCTGCCTCCTCACCTCTAGTTTTAAAGTTCATGCTATGTTTTTAAGACATCTCTCTTTTTTCTGGACCACTTTTGCCAGATTTTATCAAATTTATTAATATTTTCAGAGGACTAAGTTTTGGCTTTGTGAATTCTTTCTGTGATGTACTTGTTTCCACTTTATTGTTCTCTTCTGTTAAATTTATTATTTTATTTTATGTTCTTTGAATCTTACTTGTTTTCCTTCTTTTAACCTCTTGAGATTGATGGTTAGTCATTGATTTTTAGCCTTTTATTCTTTTTTAATGTATTTATTTAAATTTATAAATTTTTCTATAAATACCATCTCTGGCTTCATCCTGATATACACTATTTTCTAACTCCTACCATGATTTCTTTTTTAACTACAGGTTATTTAGAAGTATATTTCTGAATTTTCAATTAATATATATTTGAAAATAATGTACAAGGATTTGAAAAATGTTTTGGTTATTGATTTCTGGCCTAATTATGTTATGGACAGAAAATATATAATTTCAATCTAATGAAATTCACTGAGATTTCCTTTATAGTTTGGCATACAGTAGGCTTTTAAAAAAGTTCTGTATGTGCTGTAAAAGTTGATGTCTTTGGTGCTTATCAGATGAAGAATCCTCTGTTGGTTCATTGGATCAATTTGCAAATTATGTTATTCAATCTTCTATATTTTTAGTGATTGAACTTTTATGCTTATTCTTTCATTTATTGAGAAATATTCGTTAAATTCTCTTAAAATGATTGGGAGTTGTCTATTATTACAGTTCTATCAATTTTTTTGTTCTGAAATAATATTTATAAATCCATTGCTAAATACAGCAGCACCATCTCCACCAATAACAACACAGCAGCAACACACCAGGACTCAAATAAGCTGTGTACTCTTTGCCATCATAAGGGGTTCTTTGATTAAATAAGACTATTCGGACTAAAATTTATATTTCTTAACCATCATACCATATCATATCATAACATCTTTTTGACAGGTGCAAAAATGTTCTTAACTGGTGTAGAAAGAATAATCTTAAGTGTGTGAACCACATTCAGCAGGGTCCAATTGAAACCCTGCTTATGTTATACATAAACATATACATGTTATGTTAGTTCCAACTAACAATCAATTGATAAATATTATCTGCTATTTATCATGTGCTAAACACTCATCTGGGTATTGGGAAACATGAAGACTGAAAACCCAATTCTCAACCAGCTATTATTTTTGATGAAGAAATAAGTACATCTTTCTATGATGTTTTTCTAACATTTCTACTTTTCTATCTGAAGTTTTTTGTATAAATAATTGTCTTAGAATAGAGTGGGATGATAGTAGTTGCCACAAAAGTATTGTCTTTTCTTTCTTCTCCTCAAATATAAAAGTTGCTCATTCTTGTTCAAGGTTCATTTATTTTTTATTTTTACTTTATGTTGCTTTACAATACTGTATTGGTTTTGCCATACATTGACATGAATCAGCCACGGGTGTACATGAGTTCTCAATCCTGAACCCCCCTCCCACCTCCCACCCCATATCATCTCTCTGGATCATCCCCATGCACCAGCCCCAAGCATCCTGTATCCTGTATCGAATACTCTTCAAAGCTCTCTGATCATCCTGATCCCTAGATGCCTCTTTCTCTCTTAAAATCTTCAACAAATGTTAGCAAACCAAATTCAGCAATGCACAAAAAGGATCACACACCATGATCAAATGGGATTTAACCCAGAGATGCAGGGATGNCTCTTCAAAGCTCTCTGATCATCCTGATCCCTAGATGCCTCTTTCTCTCTTAAAATCTTCAACAAATGTTAGCAAACCAAATTCAGCAATGCACAAAAAGGATCACACACCATGATCAAATGGGATTTAACCCAGAGATGCAGGGATGGTTCAATATCTGCAAATAAATCAGTGATATACCACATTAACAAAACAAAGGATAAAAATCCACATGATCATCTCAATAGATGCAGGAAAAGCATTTGACAAAATTCAACAGCCAGTCATGATAAAAATTTTCAAAAAACTTGGTATAGAGGGAGTGTGTCTCAACATAATAAAGGTCATTTACGACCAACTTAACAGCTGATATCATATTCAATGGTGAAAAGCTGAAAGTGTTTCCTTTAATATCAGGAGCAAGACAAGGATTCCCACTCTCGCTTCTATTTAATAAAGTATTAGAAGTCCTAGCCATAGCAATTAGACAGGAAAAGGAGCAAAAGTATCTGAATTGGAAGAAAAACTGTCGCCATTAGCAGATAACATGACACTATAGTGAGGAAATCCTGAAGTCACCACCAAAAAACTGTTAAAACTGACAGATGAACTTAGCAAAGTTGCAGGATACAAGATTAATATCCAGAATTTGTTGCTTTTCTGTACACTATTAGTAAACTATCTGAAAAATAAAATAAGAAAACAAAGAATAAAATACCTAGGAGTGAATTTAATCAAGGAGGTGAAAGACCTATGCTTTGAATTTCTACAGCAGTTTGGCTAACTAGTACACTAGTAATAGCAGACTAGTGTATGCTAGTACTTGACATATACTATCTTTGGCTCAAATAATAATTCATTACTTCCTAGGTGTCTCTCTTACATTTTGATTAAATGTTCCACGTGGGCTGTAATTATATCTTGCACATCATTGTCTCCTCAATGACAGCATTCTGCTTTCAGTGAATTCAATAAATATTTATTGATTGGTTAATTGTCTAGATTGGAGAATAAGCTATAGTCTTATAAGAATCAATCATTTACTTGATCCCTAGTAAATACACTCATGATCTTCCCAGGTGGCTCAGTGATAAAGAATCTGCCTACCAATGCAGGAGACATGGTTTGATCCCTGGTCCAGTAAGATCCCCTGGAGAAGGAAATGGTAACCCACTCCAGTATTCTTGCTTGGAAAATTCCATGAACAGAGGAGCCTGGTGGGCTACAGTCCCTGGGGTCACAGAGTCAGACATGACTGAGTGACTGAGTATAACAACAACACAAGTACCTTCATAAGTACTAATGCTTTCGTATTTCACCTTAATGGGTTGTTCAATTTACATTTGTTTGGCTGACATATACTATGAAGGCTGCTTATGTATCAGTTGGTAAGTAGACATTTGCAAGCAATATTTTCTTTAAATCACACTTATGTTTTTATATACCATGAATGCACAATGATCATTCTGGATTAAAACAAGGCCTTTATTTTTAAAGTACAAATGTCACTAAAATCAGTCGAAAGTTGATTCAGTTAGAATTTCTAACAATGTACACAAAGTGTCTTTACTGAGTGTAAGTGCTCGTGTTTGAAGTTATCATTGGGTGTGAGGCTTTTCTGCAGCTGAGACTGAAAAGCCCTGTGTAGTTCCCTGCTGTTGTTTTCACCCTATGCCCATGTGAGGACGTGCCCTTGGTTTGTGGTTATGACCAAAGAACATATAGAGACTGAGGTGTTTATCTTATGCACGGCATGATGCATGAGCTCTCAGTAGCACTTCATCTTCAACTGCCGCTTCTTAACTTGGCCAACCAGTTGCTTCTACTGTTCCCTAGCATTCTACAGCTCAGCCATATGGCTTGCAGTTGTGAAACAGTGTCCTTGGGCCCTCTTTTAAAATACTTTTACTCGGAATAACATCTAGTGAGTGACTACGATGTGCCAGGAAATTCTGTAAAATATCTTTCATTGCTTCCTCATTTTGCAGATGAGAAAGTTGAGGCTCAAACAGTCTCTGAGTTTCATCCGAACTAGCTAAGCTAGAAAATGGAGGAGATGGGATTCATGCTCAAGCTCTTGGACTCCAAGTTCTTTATTCCTCACACAGGAAAACACTGTCACTATTTGTGGCATTTTCATTTCAGTTTTATATGAATAAAACCCCACATAATTTATCTTTACATACAATTTTTTGATAGTAGCTAATCAGCTGCTGTTCAGTTGCTAAGCAGTGTCCAACTCTTTGTGACCCCATGGACTGCAGCACACCAGGCTTCCCTGTCCTTCTCTGTCTCTCAGAGCTTGCTCAAACTCATGTCCATTGAGTCAATGATGCCATCCAACCATCTCATCTTCTACTGCCCCCTTCTCCTCCTGCTCTCAGTCTTTCCCAGCATCAGCGTCTTTTCCAATGGATTGACTCGTTGTATCAAGTGGCCAAAGTATTGGAGCATCAGCTTCAGTGTCAGTCCTAATGAACATTCAGGGTTGAGTTTCTTTAGGATTGACTGTTTGATCTCCTTGCAGTCCAAGGAACTCTCAAGAGTCTTCTCCAGTACCACAATTCGAAAGCATCAATTCTTCAGCGCTCAGCCTTCTTTGTGGTCACTGATTAGATACTCTGCTTTAAGTATCTAATCAGTGACCAAGTCCAAAATTCTAGTTCTTTACGGCTTCTCCTGTGCAGCCCTTCCCAGCTCCGTGGCTATCACTTTATGTCAGACTCTTACCATATCATCTGGAACATCAAAGTCAAGCACACCCTCCACCCAGTGCCAGAGAATCATTTACTAACAACTATTGGATCACATTTGTGCACCAACTTTAAATCATTTTATGGTTTCCTATTGACAACTTAAAGAAGTCAAGACTTCTGAATGGAGCACACCAGGCTGGCCCTTCCCAAATCTGCCTCATTTTACATTTGCCACAGCCTCTTTTCTACCAAACTACCATCAAGACCCACTATTTGATTTTGTGTCTCTGGTATGTCACCTACGCTTCCACTGCTTGGTAATTCCTATGCAACCCTCATAATCCATTTCAAGTGTCACCATTTTGAAATAGTTTTCTAAAACTCTTATGAGAATTTACCACTCCCTCCTCTATGCCTCTACTCTATCCTGTTTAGAATTCCATTAAAGCCCTTGTGATACTTAAGGATAGCTTATTTATTTACTCTTAGTGTCTCTCTTAGTTTCTTGGGCTTCAAGCTCCTTGAAAGCACAAATGATGCTGTAAATGCCTTTCGTGGGCGCCCAGCAGAGTACCTGTCCATTAGTGAAGTCGCTCAGTCGTGTCCGACTCTTTGAGACCTCATGGACTATATCCTACCAGGCTCCTCTGTCCATGGAATTTTCCAGGCAAGAGTACCTGTCCATTAGCTCTTAATAAATGTTTGCCCCCAAATTTAATTAACTTTCTCAAAAGATTTTACAAGGACAGAGAACAATTCTTTACATCCCAGAGAAAATACATGGAGGGGAGATAAAGCCAAACAAAAGCAAGGGAAAAAGTAACATTACTGTGTATTTGGTATTTTAAATTTGTGGTGGGTCGCAAGAGGAGAAGGTGAAGAGAGATGTGAGTTCAGTGAAGATTAACCAGCAGGGGATGAAAGGCTCAAAAAGGATGAGTTCAAGGGGGAAGAGATAGATAAGGACAAGGAGGACAGATGATCTGATTGGGCAGTTATGATGAACTTAACACAAAGGTCATGTCGTAGCAAAGTAGGAGCTTTATTTTAATTTTGATCCTAAGGTCCGTCTAGTCAAGGCTATGGTTTTTCCTGTGGTCATGTATGGATGTGAGAGTTGGACTGTGAAGAAGGCTGAGCGCCGAAGAATTGATGCTTTTGAACTGTGGTGTTGGAGAAGACTCTTGAGAGTCCCTTGGACTGCAAGGAGATCCAACCAGTC
Organism: Neotragus pygmaeus; assembly: GCA_006410875.1. Taxonomy (NCBI): domain Eukaryota; kingdom Metazoa; phylum Chordata; class Mammalia; order Artiodactyla; family Bovidae; genus Neotragus; species Neotragus pygmaeus. The sequence goes on from SJYV01019718.1 coordinate 701,823, forward strand.
CATTNAAAAAAAAAAAAAAAAAGATTATTGGTTGCCACAGGTTTGGAGACACAGAGGCTGTTTAGGGCAGTGAGACTATTCTGTATAACACCACAATGGTAGATACATATCATTAGAAATTCGTCCAAACCCATAGAATGTATGACACCAGCAGTGAACCCTAAGGTATATTATGAACTTTGGGTGACAATGATTTGTCAATGTAGATTCATCAATTGTAAAAAATATTCCCTAGAGTGATGGGGCCTATGGATGATGGGGTAGGTTGTGCATGGGAAGTGGTAAGGAATTATATGGAAGCTCTGTACATTGAGCTCAGTTTTCCTATGAGCCTAAAAGTACTCTAAAAATAAAGCCTATTTTTAAAAATGCCATTGCTACTATTTTCTGAGCACCTATTTTGTGTCAGATAGCAGGCCAATCTATGTAAACTATCTCTTATCCTAAAATAGATGCTATTAACTTTTTTGGGGAGCTCCAAAATCACTACAGATGGTGATTGCAAAATGTTTACTTCTTGGAAGGAAAGTTATAACCAACTTAGACAGCAAAGATCCATCTAGTCAAGGCTATCGTTTTTCCAGTAGTCATGTATGGATGTGAGAGTTAGACTATAAAGAAAGCTGAGCACCAAAGAATNAGGCCTGGCGTGCTGGGATTCATGGGGTTGCAAAGAGTCGGACACGACTGAGCGACTGAACTGAACTGATACTGTATAACCAGAGGATGCAAAGCTGTCAGCCATTAGTCCTTGACATGGGAGATTTCAGGGCATGGACTGGGAAGAGCGTAGGGGTGGGGAGAATGTGGGTCAAAGACAGGATGAGCCAGGGAAGTGTTAGTGGCTCAGTTGTGTCCAACCCTTTTCAACCCCATGGACTGTGCCCTGTTAGGCTCCTCTGTCCATGGAATTCTCCAGTCAAGAATACCGGTGCGGGTAGCCATTCCCTACTCCAGGGAATCTTCTCATCCCAGGAATCAAACCTGGGTCTCCACACTGCAGGCAGATTCTTTGCCATCTGAGCACCAGGGAAGCCAGATCCCACAGTGAATTCTGGAAGGCTTTAGAATATCAAGATGGTCCAGGTATTTACTTCCTTCTAGATAGGTACTTAAAAAGTAAGAATGAAAGTAAATCTTCTAACAACACTTCCAATCATCTCTTTTTCTGATCTCATCAATATTTTAGTTAATTTACGAATTATTTACTTTGTAGGACACCCAGTAAGCTTTCTACTGCTTACTAGTCTTTCATCTGCCACATTTGGCTTTCATGAAATATTCTACGAATTCACCACAATTAACTTAATTAATTGTATTTTATGACTTTGGTTCAGAATGCCAGAATTTCAGTGCCAGTTTCATTGTGTTCATTAAATCTCAAGAGTATCTTTCAGATATTGGCTTTCAGACCTCTCTTTTTGAATACATTGCTATTTACTTACTATGTGCCAAAGCCACCATGTCAATGTAATTGAAAACAAGCAAAAAAGAGACTGGAAGGCTCAGATGAATGGAAATGTGATACACACCCTTTCACCCACAGCCCATTGGCTGGGATCCAGGAGAGGCTGATGGGGACGAGAAGTAATTACCATCTGATGGCTGGACAATGGTCTGTGTGAAATGAGCTGGTTATCTCAAGTCTAGTTCCTCATGGACAGGTGTTCATTTTGCAGTTTCCACCTTCACTGACAGCAGCCGTGGGACCGAATGGGTCAGAGAGACCAAAACCACCTTCCCTATTATTTGAGATTGGACGCTCATTAGTGATACAAGCAAACTTCTGGCTCTTGCCTTCAACTTTTCAATAGATAAGGAGAATGAGACGGTGAATATCTAATCAAGCTCTCTCCCTCTCTTTTTCTTCCCACGAGGGTAAAAGTTATTTGTAAAAGAAGGACAAACGTTAGGCCTTTCCCATTTGTCGCTTTAATTAACATGGATGCTATGGTACCAAAGGAAAAACACAATCGGGGGAGTAGTGTGGAAAATGAGAACAATATGACTTTTTCTTAGCACTATAACAATGTGCCCTGAACCCTTAAAATTCCAGTCTTGCCTTATAAACCACTGCAGAATAAAAATAAGAACTCACTCTCCACATCTGTTATGAAAGATGTTATGTTAGAAAACAACCCAATTCCATATCAATATTATTATCCATCCTGCCAAAGCTGAAGAAGATTTCCCCTACTCATTTGAGCAAAAGATTTTCCAAACTTCATAAATATTGTTATGTCTCTCAAATGCATTACCTCACAGGTCTCTTCTGAAAAGTATCCAAATTCTGCATTAAGGCACTTGTGGGAAAAGTAGAAAAAATAAATGGTTTACTTTAAATGGGATTTGGAAAGGGTATGATTACGGTCTGAAATGTATCGCTCTGACATAGTAAAACTGAACTTCCTAATGGATTCTGAAATTTTGAGTAAGCATTAAATCCATTTATTGAACTCCTTTCTGTATGTCTAAAAGTTACAATAAATACATATATATATTTTTCCCCTGATGGGTTTTCTGCAGTGAAGGGCATCATACATTAGTTGCATAGGATGCACTTGAAGGATGCTGAGGGCACAAAGCTGAAGGCTGCACCTGAGTGCAAGGAGAGAGGCAAAATGCTTTCCAAGTGAACAATTAGGGATGTGAATAGAGAGAGATTAGCTTTGCCGCATAAAGAAGAATTGCTAAACTACGCAGAGCAAAATGTCCTTCAATAGACTTACAAATGCACCCCTTCTCTACCCACCGTGTTTCTATGTCATCAGGTAACCAGAGCTGAACTGTGTCCAGAAACACATTAGATCTTGCACTTCGGTGGTGCCAGGCAGACAAATAGACAGAAGGACACACAATGGCAAAATTCAAACATGAATAGGGAGCTGGATTTTCATTGTTTGCTCATAATACCTCTTGGGTGGAAGGAAGGAAATAGGCTGTATTGCCTAATAACTTGAAATGCCCCCAGAGAAAGAAAAACAGACAGATTCCCATTTTGGTGGTGTACGAGCTCGAGTGGCCAGCCGTTCCCGGTGATAAGTCTGCAAAGTGCTATTTTGCAGGTCCTGCTCCAGTTGTAAAGCCATAAACCATCCATGGAGTCAATGAGGCCGTCTAGCCGGGAGGGAGGCAAGGTATGATTTACAGTGTCTGCCAAGGAGACCTCTGGATGGGAAAGTTTGCTGGAACACTGTGTGTGCTAGAGACCCAAAGATGGAAGAATGGTGACAAGTGATTGTTTCTCTGCTTGATTCATTAAATAGGAAAAAAGAAAATATTTTGGAGCTTGTAAAAATTATGTTTGGGCTCTTGGTACCAGTTCTAATAGGGATATATTTATGTTTTGGCGCTGGTCAATGAGAGCCAGTAAACAAGAGCTTTAAGATAAAAGCACAGGAGAAGTCATGTAACCTAAAAGCCCACAGACATGCAGATAAAGGCTAACCAATCCTAAGCAAGTCGAAGGCGTCTGCTCCTTGGACTTGATGACAGACTAGAATGAGCCCGTGTAGGAAGACTTTTCAGTAGCTGTTGGAAATTTGTTATTTTCCAGCGTTCTGTGATAAGCAATTATAATCTTATCAACATAGCAAAGGTCAATGATGTTCAAAGAATGTCAATCCTAATTTTTATAGGTTTTTACTTTTAATTTTCCCACTCTCCTCCCCCTACGATGGTTTTGCGTGACACACAGAGGGGCTAATTTGGGTTCAGTTAGTTTCAACACAGGTTTTATGGCTTTACAGGGTGAGCTAATATGGGAGTATACAAGAGCCTGTTATTTTTCTGACCTGTAATTAAATGAACCGTCTGAAAATAGGCATTGTATGCTAATACTGCCTTTATATTCATTGAAACACACAGTTTTGGAGTGCATAATGTCTGCCGAATAACTGGGTGATAATAATATCCCCACATTAAGATTCGCAATATATGCAAACGTAAAACATGGATAAAACTTCTCTTGAATCCTTATTCAATTGAAAAACATTAACCTCTTAAGAGGTAGGAAAAAATACAAGAAACTGCCCTTTAGATGTCTATCTTGTAGCAGCCATTTCTGGAAATGAATCATGAATTCTTTGCTTATAACCTCCAGAGGCTTTATTGGGTGAGCAGGTCTTTCACACTTCACAAAATCAGAAATAAGAACACCTTGCATATTGTTTTCTAACAGGTTGTCTTAAAAATCACTGATGTCATTGACAGGCTTTGACTCCTAATGAAAACTTAAGCAACTGAATATTTTACATGTTCAAAGGCTCCGTGGGGATGGTTTATATCAATGTTTTGAGCTACATATGTACATAAAGTTCTGATCTAAAGATAGCAGATGACAGATAAGCAATTAGAACCTGTATTATGTGTATCTGTGTGTGTACACATAGGATATTGATTTATGGACACTAAAACACACACACACACACACACACACACACACACACACACACACATGCATCAATTTGTTGGTAGAGCCCAGAAAAATCTATTGGCTCTACCGTATCACCTACAAAGAGAAATCTATTTGATTTGCTCACTTTCTACATCATTTCCATCCACATAAAAGAACTCTGCTTCTTTTTTTTTCACTGCCTTTAGTTTGATACTTGGAACGGGAAAAATGAGTGAGTCAGGGCCCTGATCACTCTTAGGCAAAAGTCAAATTCAGCTCTTCTGAGGAAAGACATTGAATTATTTTCAAAATGAGTAAGACTCTCGGATCTTTCATTTAAGTTAGCTTTCTTTCATATACGCCCTCAAAAATACCTTCCTTTTCACACACACCACGTGTTTACAGCTTGCATTTGATTTCTTCAATTTATGAACACTGATAAAAATTGTAAGATAGTCTTGAATGACAGAGACTAAGAAATTGGGTGTCCTCAAATGTAACCACTAACTTCACGCCCTCCTTAAAAATCTTGTATATTCTTCTCTCTGAAGCAACCCTAAAACTTTAGCATAGTTGAGGTGGATGCATCATTTTGACCATATTTTATGACTTTTGAAAGAATGATCCAATTGATTAAAAAAGAGACAAAATAGGTCAAAAAAATTCATATACTCACTGAGAAAACACCTGAAATGTGCTTGCTGACATTTCAAACACTTGCAAGCTTAGATTGAAAAAACTTCTAATAGCATATGTCTTGCAAAAATGGTAACCATATCAATATTAACAAATATATAGCTACATAAATGTTGCTGGATGTAGTTCTTCCATGAATTATAGTACCCTTTTTAAAATAAATGAATCAATCATGTCTTATTTACTGTTTCTGAGAAGTTCTGAGTCAGAACAGCTTGACTGGTTAAATCTGATCAGTGGCCATTCTTTTAATTTTTTGGCCATGCTGCAAGGCATAGGGGATCTTAGTTCCCTAACCAGGGAGCTGTTGCTTGCACTGGAAGCACAGAGTCTTAACCACTGGACCCCCAGGGAGGTCCCTATAACACCTTTTTGATGTAATCAGGAAAGGAAGCAGAGAAGCTTCTGCTAAAAAACGCTGACCTTTTTGCAACCTCAGAAAAATAGTGGTCTATTTCTATCTGGACACAAAAGTTACAATGGTACGGTTTCCATGTGTTTTAAAAAATACATCTTTTAATTTTTTTAGGTTTTACCAGTGAACCAATTGTCTCTTCCTGATCACATCTTGGCCCTACTCCATTTTCCAGTTGACATTATTGGTTCTAGACTAGGAATAGAAGCCTGGCTTCACCCACCTGAATCTGTACTAGGAGGGTGAAGAATCCCAGGGGTTGTGGGTGGGGGTGGGGAGGAGCAGAGAGCAATGTAGGTCCTAGGAGCAGTCAGGGAGGGATGGGGTACCCTGTCAATGGTGCCTGCAGGGCAATTTTCCATGGTCACTCAGATAGACAGAATGGCTTGTGGCTGGAATTGGTCCTGCAAAACTGAGGCTTCAAGGGAAGCCTGAATGGTTCCCCTGTGTAGACAGCTATCAAACAGGCTGCCAAAGGGAGGCACGGGTCACCTCTGGAGCAAGTGTAGTCCTCCTTCCCAGGCACAACAAATAGCACTAGCCTACGTTCTTATAAGTCTGCTTTAATTGCTTTTGGAATATTAGTTGCTTTACTATCCCAGGTCTTAAATACGGCTCAGGGCCACACCTGTGTGTCCCTTCCCAAGTGCATCCTCCTCTCTGTCTCTTTTATGTTTCCCTTTGTCCTCCCTAGGCCACTCCCCCCGCCTCCCCACCTCAGAGGAAACCCGCATAGGATAAGAATCTAGCCTAGAGTTCATAAGCTCTTTTTCTATTGGTGCCAATCTTGAAAGACGAGAATCAGAAACTGCTAGATGAGAACCCAATGCCTTAGTGAGGAGAGATGAGGGAGAGGGGGGCGGAGAGGAGCCAGATGAAACAGACACCGCTCAGATGTCCTCCATTTTTCCATATTCAGGAGGGAGGCTGTGGTGCAGAGCTGAAAAGGGGTGGCATTGTGATCAAGGAAACACACGCGCGCGCGCACACACACAACAATCCCTCCTCTATGACAGCTGCTTTGTTCTTAGGTATAATTTAAAAAGCAATCAAACAAATCAATTTACAATGGCACTTTCCCACCTTTAAAGTTGTTTGCACAGACACAGGGAATGTAAATTGGCCAGCCGGTTGGAGTGAGTGGCACAGAGCTACAATTAGAGGTTGTAACTGTGTTAAATAAAAATATAATGGAGGCCAGAAAAAATAATAGGAAACGTAATCACTCACTTCATCAGAAGATTACGTAATAAATAAGCTAAACAGGAAATGATTAAGGGCAATATCATCAAAGGATGTCCCTTGGATGCTGTGTCATATAAAAAGCAGTCATCCTGTGGATATCCCAAAGCTTTTTGAAAATTTCAGGTTTAACAATAAATGGTAATTTAGAGAAAAAATTGAACTTAAAAATTTGTTCTTATTTTTTAAAATTGAAGTACAGTTAATTTACTATGTTGTGTTACTGACTTCTCTACAGCAAAGTGATTCATACACATACCTACATTCTTTAAAAATTTTGTCTTTGATTGGACTTTGTGGGACAACTTCATTTCTCAGCACTTAAGATTTTAATTTTAAGATGCTTTTGGAATTCCCTGATAGTACAATTGTTGGTACTGCACACTTCAGTGCAGGGGGCAAGGGTTTCATCCTTGGTTGGGGAACTAAGATCCCACATGCTGTGTGACATGGCCAACATTTAAAAGAAAATTAAAAGTAGAAACATGCTTCCAACTTCGATGAAGCTACACATAGCTGTGTAGGATTTGTGGCTACAGTTGGAAGTTGGTATGAGTCTGCTTTTCAATGCGTAGATTGACGCAGTCTTTATCTGCCTGTTTGGGCTTTAAGTTTCTTTGTTTACTGCTGCTGGATCCAGGCAGTCCTTACATTAAAAGAAAAAATCATCCTTATCCTCTGGCACTGAAGTGACACATATTGTAGTGTGAATTCAGGGGCCTGTGAAAGTGGTAAATAATGTTAGAAAAAATTAAGAACTCACCTGCATGTTTTTGAAGATGAAGCACACATTTTCCTGAAGCACAGTTTCAAACAACAGGCAGGTTAGTAACGTGCCATCAGCAAGGGGCAGTTTCGCGTTGTGTTTGTGTTGCCTGGGCGATTGTGTTTTTATATTTGGCTCTCTATCTGGGAGGACATTTCTATGTCAGAAAATTAGTCTAATGTCTACAAGTGACATTGCCTTCTTGTGGCTAAGTGTGTTCCCAAACACGTGCAATTGAACCATACAGGTATTTTTCCAGATGGTATTAAGCAATAATCCATTCCTTTACTGTTTTCCCAGAGCAGTTACTTCCCACGACGACGATCTTGTAGTGAAAGGCATTTTGAATAGTTCTATCCTTCCACCTCACGTCAGGAGTGCAGGAGTTAGCACAATTTGGGAATAACATGGAAAGAGACTGAGAATGGAATTCAAAATACAAAAGGACAGGAAGCCATACATCATCCCACAAAGTAACGTTATGACTTGGTGGCCTTAGCAAGGCCTTCTCCAGGGCTGTGAGCTGGAGCCAAAAATACTGCAAGAGCTGGAACTTTGAAACTTGACTGTAAACTTGTCTTGAATGGCCCCCAGACACCCTGGCCTTTGTTTATAGAAGTCTTTGTTTTCCCTTGACAGTACCAGGAACCTAACGTTTTCCTAGTTAGGTATATTTCTGTATTCATTGTCCCCGCAACGCCAGGTTAGGTTGACAGCTTGACAGCTTGGCTGCATGAACTATTCTTTATTGACCATCTTCCTTATCCTTTCTCTCTGCCTATTAAGTTGAATTCAATTTTATTTCATTTTTTCCTGGCCAGCCCAGTCTAGGGCTACACCCTCTAGGAAGTATCAGAGAGCTTAACTCGGTCTAGGCAGCTGTGCTGAATTTTGTGGTGAGTCAGGAATGTTCTCTCAGGATGAGAGTTACAGTGGTTTGGTTCAACACAGGTTATTCGTTTACCAATCCCAGCCTGTCTGAGAGCTTGCTGTGTGACTTTTGGGTAAGTCATAACCTTTCTGTTTTTAGTTTCCTGAAAAGTGGAGATAAGGCCGCAAGGCTTTTCATCCATCTCCCTTGGAGGAGTTTTGTGAAGGTTAGTTAATTAATTGTCAAGACGTCGGCATATGGGATGCGTAAAAGGAATGTCAAGTGATAGGTCATGCCAGGCAAAAGAGAAACGGGGCGATTGTGGAATAATGGCTAATTTTTCAACATCTTCGAGTTTCTAGGGCAGTTGTCAGGAAAAGTTCTTAAATTTGATGGCTCTAAAAAACAATGAGGTGTCAGAAGAGCTATTTCTAGCTTCATTTCCTTCTATAGGATTCTGTGTAAGAGGCTGTAAGTTCAATGACTGTCTTTGAAGTTAGGGAAAGTGGAATGATCTTGGGAGATGCTTTAACCTATAAATGTGAGCTTCATTTGACCATAGCTTTAGGGATATATTCAATCAATATTAATGCAAAGGAAAAGATGAAATCATTTTCTGTGGGTATCTGACTGCCTCTGGCCAAGCTGGCAAACTTTGGAAGAATTGAAGAAGTTGGAACAGTAGGAAAGATACCACTTCTTGAACACTTAATTTACTCTGGCAACTTCACTTATGCAACCCAGTGAGGGGGAATAATGGTTTCTGGCCCCTGATGGCTCTTTTATGTATTTCTTTGGCAACAATGTCTACAACTCTAAGACTGTAGCCATGAGTCATGACCTGCGGTCTTGGACTTGAGAGGCAGGGACTGGCTCTAGAGATTAAAACCTGTGGACCATTCTGACCACTTTAGTGTCACTTTCTGAGCCATTGCACTCACTGATAACAAATATGGGAAACATATAAGCAAGAATTAAGTTCAACATAAGTGAATGTCAGCGAGCTCCGAAAATTCCAGAATCTCATTCTTACAAGGTAGCATGGGTTGGAATGTATATATATATACACACAAAAACGAATAAGACCTCCTTTTGGTTGCCTTTGTAGTTTCAACTGACACACACACACACACACACACACACACACACACACATGTTTGGCCATACTGTGTGGGATGTGGGATCTTAAGTTTCCTCACCAGGAACTGAAGCCAAGACCTCTGTAATGGAAGTTTGGAGTCTTAACCATTGGACCGCCAAATATTCCTCAAACTGGAGACATATTGGAGGAGGGAGGGGAATGGAGAATAATGGAATCTGCCAGAGCAATTGTTTTTTTACTTGTAGACAGGTTTGGTGGAACCAAAAGAAAAGATAAGAAAGTGTGTGTGAGAGTGTATGTGTGTGTTTGTGCATGTGTGTGTGTGCCTGTATGTTGCTTATTTATTTTATCCACCTTTGGGTAAATGGGAGGAAAGTCTGGACCAGAAATCTGTCTTCCTTCTAATGTGAAAAATAACCAGCGACCTCACACGACTCGTAATGATTAATGCCCAAAGCCCGAGCACTGGATCGGAGGTGATCACTGTAGCCTGCTTTCAGGTGGCCCATTCATGCCCACAGGGGTTAGTAACTTGGCCAGAAATGGAAATCCACTTTTTTGACTCTTGACATCCAGACTATCACCTCCTAAAAGTGAAAACAAAGTTCTTTACCAAGTGGGGTGTATTAAGGTGGTTTATAGAAAATGCAGTCTCGTAGATCAATATCCTATAAAATCAGTGTATAGACTATGGACGAAGAGCTTTAACACAGAGCAGCTGGTGTATTTTTAGACACATTTAAACACACCAAAGAAGGATGTTTCCTTCCTTCCTTCACCAAAGGCTGAGCATCTCTTCAAGGCATTTAAGAGGAGGCCTTGCTTCCAGAGTTGACAGTGTGGGTGGAATACCTCCAGAACTCAAAGCTCAAATAAAAATAACAACAACAACACACACACACCCTCAGCTCTTCTCCTCGCTCATATGTTGTGGAAAATGTATGCGTGGGGGCCGTGACCTGCCGCGATTCATGTGGGAGTCAGAGCCGCCTGGATTGCCAAGTTCGAGGCCAGTGTAGGTAACTGAGCACAAAGCCACATGCGCTCGTCTATTTATAGCTCTCGGCGGTGAAAAAAGTAAAACCAACATGCAGCTTCTACCTGCTGTTTCCCAACTGACGCTAACACAAAACGGATAAGACCTGCTTTTGGTTGCCTTTGTAGTTTCAACTGACACACACAAAAGTGATGACTTGGGTAGTTCCCACTTCTCGACCACCTCCTCCCCCCCAAACAGGTGAAGCAGTCAGAGAGGCAGCCCCTGAACCCTTCAGTCTTCCATCTGGTCCAGAAGGCACCTCTAGCCATGCGAGAGGCAGAAATAGAGCAAATTGTTTGTATTCCCTTCTTCCTTGCAAGAGCTGTCTCTTTCAGATTCATCCGAATGAATATCAAAGTACTACCTAAAAACATTTATCTTTCAGGAGATCTTTTCCCCCTCCAGCTTGTGCGCAAGACACACACACACACACACACACACACACACACACACACACACGCACACATACTGAATTGCAACTCTTCCCCAAATAACCACAAACAAAACCTAACCAGTAAGAAGGCAGAATCGCGCCTTATAAACAAGAGCTAATTGCAGAAGAGGATGTAGTCAGCCTTTTGCTGACATTCACGGGCCTTCTAGTCTCCCTGGATCCAGGTAACAGGATTTTAAAGCCCTTATTAGAATCAAAAGTTAAAAAGCGGTCTTTTCTTAAGGAGGTCTGCAAAGAAGGGCTTAGAATGCCCTATTAGAAATTGTTGACCAGAGCTTTTGAAGATCTTTTTATTCAAAGGCAAACCTCTCAAGAGGAGAGAAAGTAAGGCCCCTTGGCGGTGCAGGTGGAGGTGGAGTGCCGGTGGCATCGCCCCCCAGTCGTGTGGTCCCCGCGGGGCGCTGGCAGCGACCCAGCGCGCGTAGGTTAGACAGGAAGCTGCGGCGAGGCTCAGCGGCTCAAAAGCTACTGGAGCTAATAGATTGTGGTCATGAGGAGAGCGCAGTATCTCGGTAGTGATAGGAACACGCAAAAGCATCGTCAAAACAGTTGCAGAAACACGCTGAGCTCTGCACTCCGGAGCCGCGCCCCCTGGACTCGGCTGGAAGCTGCAGGCTCTGGGCGCTTCTGCAGCTTGGCCCCGCTGCATCTAGGCATCCCCACTCCGGATTCGGCGGCCTCAGAAGGGCGGGCTGAGCTTCCAGAGAGGCTGGAGCCTCATCCTGAAGCCAATTGCTCCTTCCCCAATGCTCCTCCCTGCCCCAGTCTTGCTCTCCGTCCGTCAGACAAACCCAGAAGCTTCCACAAAAGAGTGTATATCTCCACCTTGGGACAATTAAAATAAGGCGTTTTTAACTTCCTCCCTCCCCACCTTTTTTTGGTAAGGGGAAGGAGATTGCAAAACTTGATGGTGTAAGAATTTGAATTTTGGCATAAAGATTTTTTTTTTCCTTTTTACTATTTTTATTTTGCTCTATGAAAACAAGGACGACTAGGAACATTGCTTTTTTTTTTCACATTCATATGAATTTTAGGAAGTTATTGCCTTTTCCCCTGGAGAAATAAGCTAGAGATAAAAAAGAAGTAGCATCACACTAAGAAATCTGCAAATCCCATGAGTCAACAACTCGAGGAAAACCCTCATGGGGAGGGAAGAACACAAGTGTCACCAGAGAGAGATCAGCACATGTAAAGCCAGCAAGCTGAGGTGACGGCCAATTCAGTGCCACTGACCCAGGCAGGGGGGTACACTTTCTCCCTGGGCACCCACTGCCACCACTTTCAAGGGGGTGATTTCACAGAGATTTTTGATGGTTAAAATTACTTGGATCCGTAAAACTTGAGAGGACCTTAGTGACCCTCTCATCCAAATTCCTTCATGGGATGATGAAAAATAATCCTTAAACACAGAAAAGCCACACAGCCAAAGAACAATTAAATTCATTACCGCTTCAGGGAAACGGCGTTCATTCATTCAGGCAGTGTTTATTGAACACTTACTATGGATCCATTGTTTTATGTCTACTGTCCCCAGAGCAGGAAAAACAGGCATAAATCCCTGACCTCATCAAGCTTGTCAGTGCCAGACTCTGTTCTGAGTACTTCGCAGGTACAGACTCGTTTAATCTGTGAACAGCGCTGAATGGTGTGTGATGGTGTTATCCACGCTTTAGAAATCAGGAGGCCCAGGAAGGAAGTGGCAAAGCCTGGATTCAAATGTTGACAGTCGACCTCTTAGAGGATGAAGCAATATTACCTCTGTGTGTTCACACATGCGTGTGTATAGTTATGCATTTATTCATCCTGATAGCCGTGATCTCACACAGGCTTCTTGACACTGCCTCCAAAGCTCTTCATGTCATCTGACACCACCTCATGTGCCTTATGGAGAAGGTAATGGCAGCCCACTCCAGTACTCTTGCCTGGAAAATCCATGGACAGAGGAGCCTGGTAGGCTGCAGTCCATGGGGTCGCTAGGAGTCGGACACAACTGAGTGACTTCACTTTCACTTTTTAGTTTTATGCATTGGAGAAGGAAATGGCAACCCACTCCAGTGTTCTTGTCTGGAGAATCCCAGGGACAGAGGAAGCTGTTGGGCTGCAGTCTATGGGGTTGCACAGAGTCGGACACGACTGAACCGACTTAGCAGCAACAGCAGCAGCAGCGGCATGTGCCTTAAGGAGGGCATAGCAACCCATTCCTGTGTTCTTGCCTGGAGACTCCCATGGACAAAGGAGCCTGGTGGGCTACAGTCCGTTGGGTTGCTAAGATTCATACACGACTATAGCAACTTAGCATGCACATATGCATGTGCCTTAAAGGGGCTTCCCAGGTGACCCTACAGGTAAAGAACCCACCTGCCAATGCAGGAAATGTAAGAGATGCTGAGTTAGTCCCTGGGTTGGGAAGATCCCCTGAAGGATGACATGGCAACCCACTCCAGTATTCTTGCCTGGGAAATTTCATGGACAGAGGAGCTGGGCCGACTATAGTCCATACGGTCCCAAAGAGTTGAACATGATAAAGTGACTTAACATGCATGTACATGTGCCTTAAAAAAAGAAGATCTGTGTGGAAGATGGTCTTCTTCTTAGGAACCCGCCCTGCAGTCTGCATCTTTCATGAAATAACTAGACGAGCTCTCAGTTGCATCATTAACACTGATAAAGCAGGTTTGTGGACTGTCTTTGGGCTTCAGCACTGTTGAAGTAGGTAGCATTGCCTCTGCTCGGTCACCCAGTAAAGTGGGAGCCATGCCCAGGCTTTCTGTCTCTGAGCCTGGAAAGGCCTTTCCTGGTAGTAACAGAAGGTCTGTTCATTCACAGAGAAATAAATCGGCTCTTCCTGTATGAAGACAGAGTGTTCCCAACCAGGATGGAAGCAGGCAGTGAGGACAGTACATTGCCATCTGTATGCCAGTTTATAACATAATTCCCAGCATTCTTTCTTATTCCTTTTCAAATAGTAATGCTTCCCACTGGAGATGCAGGAAGATTCCTTGCTGTGTACTAGGAACCTGGGAATATTAACAAAGTGAAGCATTTTCAGGTAACCTCTGACTCTATTACTTTTTGTTCTTTCTTGCTCTGAACTGCAGAGTTTGAGAGAACAGAGCAGATGTGAATTTGCTTGTGCTTTCCTGCATTAAACACATTTGTGGGAAAAATGTGGTAGCAAAATGACAACGCTAGATTCTTTGTTATAACATTCTCCTGCCAAAGTGTAGACAACTATCGACTTCCTGGCAGCATAATCATTAGCTTCTGTACAAACGAGCTGTGAAGAACCTTTTTTTTTTTCCCTCTCCTTCCTTCCAGTTATTCCCCCTAAACTCCACCAAGGGCTTCCCTGGTGGCTCAGTGGGAAAGACCCTGCCTACAGATGCAGGAGACTCAGGTTTGATCCCTGGGTCAGGAAGATCCCCTGGAGGAGAAAATGGCAACCCACTCCAGTACTCTTGGCTAGGAAATTCCATGGACAGAGGAGCCTGGCAAGCTACAGTCCATGGGGTCGCAAAGAATTGGATACAACTGAGCCACTAAACAAAGACCAATAACAACCCCCACCAAGGACTATTTCAGGAAAAAAAAAAAAAAGTTTGATGGTGCTATTTTGCTCATTGAAATTTTAAGAGGAGCTTTATTGGGTCTCATGGGGAGGAGGGAAGTGTATTCCTATGATTTTTTTCATAAGAACACATCAGTGAAATATTTGAGCAATTTTTTTTTTAGTCACTGAACTATTCATACCTAGCTATGTATAAAAAATAGTCAAAGGAAGTCACTGCCTCTTACTTGGAAAGGGAAGGTTGAAGCACACGGATTATTTATCGTGGGTTCCGGTGCCCCAGAGACGCTGTGGAGCCTGCAGACGGAACTTGAGGGGCTCAGTGGGGAGAGTCTACCTTTATCCCTGACTGACTAGCTCTGCCTCCTCTGATTTCTATTGAGTGGCCCCACTGTTGACTTTTAGTGACAGTGCGTGTATAGAAATAGTTCCACCTGTGATCTCACGGCAGAAAAGCACACCTCTTAGAGAACCCTCTAGAACACTTCAGGGCAATAAGAGCTCTGGCCTTTGACATTAAACAAACAACGCTAAACAAACCCCTTCCTGAGTGGGTGTGACTTAGGAGTTCCTTCTGGGTTCTTCGAATTAACTAACCTGAGCCAAGTTCTCAGAACGTGCAGGTCCCACAAGACCCTTCAACAGGTTTCATTGTTTTGTTTACTACACTCGTCACCAGTACAAGTAATTCACTTGATTTTGTGGTTAAAAAGCACATAACAGGAGTTGCCCTCTTAATAAAATTTTAGGTGTACGGTATTTTTATTATGACCACAGTAGTGTACAGCAGGCCTCTAGCAGTTTTTCATCTTGCATAACTGAAACTTTATAGCCATAGAATAACATCGGCCCACTTCCTCTACCCTTCAGACCCTGGGAATCACGGTTCTATTGTCTGCTTTTTGGGGTTTGGTGATGTTGGATTCCTTGTGGAAAACGGTATGGAGGTCCCTCAGGAAATGATAACTGGCACCACCCTCTGGCCCAGTAATCCCACTTCTGGGTACAAGTAGTTTAGCATATTTATTGTTAGCCCTCTGAAAACAGCATGTTCATGTTCCATGGATTTGGAATGACCTCTGGGCAAAGCTGACAGGTCCGTTTGCAGGAAGTTAGGTAGTTTCATGGCTTAGACTATAAGCAGTCAAATACCTTTAAAATAATTTTATGAGAGATTTCTCTTAATGGAAAGTGTAAGTATTGTTTCATCAAGAAGATGATAAAACTCCAAATTAGAGAGTACGGAATGAAGAAACAGTGGTCGTGGCACGGGTCCTCCTGCAGGAAAAATGAACCGGATATCAACCGTTCTGACTTTCTGTTTTCCATGCCGTTCAGGGATGATCTCAGCTGGCCTTCTGTGGGTTTATAAGGGATGTCACTTGAGTTTATATCCATATATGTGAAAAGTCATTCACTATGGGTTTGTTATTACGAGTGAATGACCCTCAGCTTGATCTCCCCATAGAAGGAGTGCTATATTCCTCTCTCAGCTTGAAAAAATTGTTTAGAAATAAAAGCATACTCCCTTCCTTCTCTTCTTTTGAAGAGACGAATGTATGAGTTCCATTTGTGAGAGTAAAGAGAAAAGGCATTTTGGTTTCCCCTCTCAGACCACTTCCCACAGTTAAAAATGGATTATGCACCTTCCCCTAAGCACCTGTGTTGCCAAAATCACATTCTTTTTTTTTACATTCATCCCTTTCACATCTCTGCTTGTGGGTATTGTTTCAGGAAGAGAGAGTTAACTTTTACTGGTGCTTTCCACTTGTAAGTTTTCTCTTTAATTTCCTTAGAGTCATTTTCAGAGTCATAAATTACTCTGCGACCCTTTCCTGTTCATCCACCACCCTCTGTTTAGAACATGCATCTCCTCCATAGTGCACAGCTGTCTCTGGTCTGAGTTCTTTTCCATCTCTGCTGCTCACTAGCTGTGTGGCTTTGGACAAGTGACTCCATCTTCCTGGGCCACTGTTTTCTCATCTCTGAACTCTCTGGGTGTTGGGCTAGAAAGGCGATGTCTAGACTTAGACACCCCTTTGAAGTCTGAAAATTGTTGTCATGCTGTGGGACCAGGTGTTCATTAGAGCTGGGGATGTGAACCTAGCACCAAGGACACAACTTCACAAGATCTTTATTTCAGCAACTGGAACGCATGGGTAAGTTCTTCAAAGAAAAGCTTAGAAAGAGGGCACGGTGGCTGGATTTCTGGATAGAAGAATTCAGTCAGCTCTTCATGTGTTAGATGGCGTTTTTGTCACCCTCACTTGGAGGAGATCGTCTGCATCTTATGTTTCCAGTCATTTTAGAAAAGTAGCAGTCATAGTCAACTCTGGAGGCATTTAAATCAAAATGGGTGGACGGGGAAATCCGTCAGAAGTGTTAGAGAGCGTTTGAAACGCCTCTGCTGACTTGAGAAGATGCTCACAGGTATGCTACATCATCAGTATCCACCTGGAGATGGATTACTTCTTCTCCAGCCCTAGAGGGGCCATCTCTTGAGTGGTCAGAATGGAAATTGAAGTGATCGTTAATAATTTTTGACTTGAATCAACATAGACTCATCTGTTTTCCTTAAAATCTCATTGAAAGGCTATAGTTTACTTTTATTTGAAGAGGAAGGAGGCAGATAGAGGGGGAAGTGGAGGATAATAATTCATTGTCCTTGTTAAGTATTAACTTATTCAAATATCATTTCAATGAATTCTATATTACTCAGTGAAAGTGAAAGGAAAGTTTTGTGTCCTGGAGAGTCACTTTAGTATTTGGGAAATTATTGGGCAGAATTTGATTTGTAGACAAGCCTGTCTGAAAGTAGGTCTTATCAAGGGATACAATGAAGTTTGATTAATTCCTTGGTCTTGAGCACAGCATGACTGCTGCTGCTGCTCCTGCTGCTGCTAAGTCTGCTAGCAGACCTTAAGTGAAAGCTTAGACAATTTCTGGATGCAGTTGGTTTGACATTTCTTTGGGACTGGAGGTGTGATTAAATCCACACAGAGTTTAACTTTGTTTTGAAATGGAAAGCAACATGGCAGAGTGGGAAAAGTGTGGTCTCTGGCTCTAAACTGCAGAAATAATGACCAAACTTCTCTTTGTAGGATGAATATCGTATTTATCACGTAAGAGAACTGCTGTGAGAATTAAAGTGTTATTTGTAACAGCTCAGAGAGGGTTATTCTCCTTTCATAGGGAAAGGAGCATCGGTGAAAGTCTGTGGACCAGAAATCTAGCAATTAGATATTCGATTTTGTCTTTGCTAATCAGTTTGTTTGAGACCTTGCTCTCCAGGGTTGCAGGAGAAGGATGAATCATGGATTATGTTGGTACCACTGGAAATTAATGTCATGAACCTCAAGTCTGGTGTTAGAGCTCTGCTTTCCTCAGGTGTTTCCTGGGTCACCTTGTTCTACTTTGCAGACCGACTATTTCGAATCTTCTCCACTCTCAAAACCCTCTTATCCTCCTTCCTCACCTGCCCCATCTCACGCTGTTCCTTCTGTTTCAACCAGTGACCCTGACTCTTGTATCACAGACAAAACGGAAGCTATCACATGGCAGCTTCTCCATTTTCCTGGTGTACAAACATAAAACGTCTGCCTAAGCCTGTTCATTTTTTCCATCCCTCTAGTTCAATAGCCCGTCTTCCAGCTCGAACAAATCTCCTATCTTTGCTCTTCACGCCACTCTGTTCTACCTTCTTGGGAAACATATTATATCTGATCTCTTTTCTCCCTGGTGTTTCAGACAGTAAAGAATCTGCCTGCAATGCAGGAGAGCCGAGTTTGATCCCTGGGTCAGGAAGATCCCTTGGAGACAAGAATGGCAACTCAATCTAGTATTCTTGCCTGGAAAATCCCTTGAACAGAGGACCCTGGCAAGCTACAGTCTGTGGGTTCATAAAGAATTGGACATGACTAAGTGACTAACACTTTCTTTTTCTCTAAAGCCAACATCTTCCTCTGTACCAGAATCTTTTTGTAGGTGTTGAGTTACACTTACTTCATAGCTCAAAATCTTTCCCGTGAAACTCTCCATCTTGTCCACTCTTCCACTTCTTTATACTCCATTCTTTATACGTCATATTCACCTACTGACTCTCAAACAAACCTCATTACTTCCATGAATCAGCATTCCTTAAAGTTGCCAGTGACCCTCATAAAGTTAAAGCCAGTGGTGACTTTTCTCTCATTCCACTTGAGTTATTTCAAAGACCCTTATAACTCAGCACACCCAAAACTGAACTCCAGACCTTCTCCCCACAAACCTGCTTTTCTCCCTTACTTGTTCTTACTGTATGGCTCCAGTGTCCCTTATTTTTCTCTTGTTGAAAATACATTATCATGTTCCTTTTAGTTTAACCTTCTCTATATATCTTGGATCTATCCACTTTTCCCCATCTCTGTATCCTTCTTGTTGTCTCATCATCTCCATCTTAGATTTTCACAGTGTCCCCCCATCTAGTCTCCATGAAGTATCCCCTCTGTTCTCAGCAGTGGAGCCAAAGTGATGTTTCTGGAATACATGTTTCATCATGATAACCTCTTGCTTAAGACATAATGGCTTCTCATTGCTCTTAGGATAAAGGAATCTGCTATTGCCTTTGCTTTAGATGCCCTTTTCCCTTCTTGCTTCTGTCAGTTGATTCTTTTCAGATATCACTTCAAATAAGACTTTGCTGAGCCTTTCTGGACTCACCAGACTAAACTTGGTTATCACTGACTTTATCACTGGGGTGGTTTCACATTTTGGTGATGATTGGATGTCTTTAGACAGACATGATGCTCTGAGGTGGATTTAAGTATCTTTGGCTCATCACTGAATCCCCATGAAAGAATACCTAAATGTCTGAATAATATCGATCACGAAAACTGCACACATCTTAAGGACAAAGACAGAAGAAAGAGAACACAGACATCCACTTAGGATTTCACTAAAATGGGGTAGAATTGTCCTTTTGCAGTAGAGACATTTTGTTGTCCGCCACAAGTTCATGTCACCCTTCACTGATACAGAGTGATTGCTCTCTGGGGCTGTTGCTTTGCCAGATGTTACAGTTCTCAGTCCCTGTTCATTCAGCTGTGGTCATGTGATTAGCTCTCGCAATGAGATATGAGTGGAAGTTATGAGTTTAATTTCCAAGAAATGGTTCCGTCTTTTTTCCCTGCTCCCAAGTGAAAAGACAGGAGTCTGAGAGCCTAGGGAATGGTGGACCTGCAGGACAAAAGGAACATAAACCTTGATATTACAGGGGAGAAAGATGCCAGTAACCAATGACCTCTGTATCCATCATTACATGAGCAAGAATCCATCAACTATCATGATGGTGGGGGATGCTATTCTGGCCCTCCACTTCTTTTTGTAAACAAAGTTTTATTGCAACACACAGCTTTGTTCACTTGTTTACCTATTGCCTATGGGTTGCTTGCATTGCAAGAGCAGAGTGGTTGTAACAGAGACTGTATCACCTTCAGTGATTAAGACATTTATAATTTGGTCCTTTATCAAAAAAGTTTGCTAATATCTGGTCTCTTGCATTAAGTGATTGTAATTTGGAGTTTAATTGTTGAGCAACCAGCATGCCCTTAACTAGTATATTTTTTTAAGCATAAATATTATGCTGTTGCTGCTAAATCGCTTCAGTCGTGTCCAACTCTGTGCAACTCCATAGATGGCAGCCCACCAGGCTCCCCCGTCCCTGGGATTCTCCAGGCAAGAACACTGGAGTGGGTTGCCATTTCCTTCTCCAGATCACTTCTAATACCTAATACAGTATAAATGCTAACACACCCAATGCAAGTGCTATGTAAATAGCTGCTGGTGTGGCAAATTCAAGTTTTGCATTTTGGAATTTTCTGGATTTGTGTGTGTGTGTGTGTGTGTGTGTATGGAGCATTTCTGATCCATTCGGTCTAATTCACAGATATGGAGCCCAGAGATGCAGAGGGCTGACTGTACCTCCACATTCCAAGAAGCTCCAAGTCGTAATTAAATTTATCTTACATGTTTTAAACTAAATATCCTGTATACAGGGACAATTTAACTAAGCCTGCAGCATAGGAGCAGCTTTATGAGATCTGTACTAGGGATTTGATATCTTTATTCTTGCATAGTTTGAGTTAATTATCTTGAGTCAGGGGTTTTTCATCCAAATCATGATTTCTCTATCTCCTGAAATTCTCCATTCTGTTCAGAAACCTATCTGGTACTTACCAAGCAGCCCTGATTGACTAGTGCAAACGTGAGTGGAATAGTCAACTCCTCCATCCCAAAGGAAAACAGATTTATAAACACAAACATATGGCAAATTTGAACAATTAAGCAGAGTAAATGGTAAGGTGATTGGATTTATAGATCAAAACTACTGAATGTGGTTTGGTAACCTAGAACGAATGAGTGACTAACCTTAGAGCAGAAATGTTCCTCAATATCTGTCATTGCAAATGCCCAGAAAGGATCTATATTTAAAGTCCCACGTTTAAAATGCTGTATACCTAAACATATCAGCCTACCAGATTTTTGGAGTAGATAAGTAGTGAATCTCTTTGTAAACTTGTGATCATCATTTTCTGTCTTTTTGTTTCATTATTGTATTACTAGTTCATGATATTCAATTAAGATAGAGATTGAAATTTTGGGACTATGTATACATTAGTGTTTTTTTTCTTAACAGAATGTTTAATACCATGAAATAAACATATAGAAATTTAAACATGTTGACTGCGTGTTATTCATAAGTATAATAAGCTAAATGTAAGTATAAAGCACAAAAATGAAAACAAATATCCTCTAACTGTTCACTAACCTTAGGACCAGAATATTAGAAATTCAGGCTTCTTCCCAATCCCACCCTGATCTCTTTCCCCTCTCCCCAAAGAAGACATAACTCTTAACACTTATCATTTCTTTGTTAGTATTTACTCAATTAATAATTTTTCTTGAGTATTGGAAAAATGATATACTAAATTTAGTCTTCTACAGAATTTAAAAAATATTCAGCTTCATGTATCTAAGATTCATCAGTGCTTTCGCACATTTAATTCATTCTCACTCCGTATAGTATCCTGTATGAGTAAAACACAATTTATCCATTTTATTTTTTTACATTTCTCAAAAATTTTTATTGAAATACAGTTGATTTACAATATCATGTTAGCTTCAGGTGTACAGCACAGCTATTCAGTTGTATATCTATAAATATAATATATATATATTCTTTTTCAGGTTATCTTCCCTTACAGGTTATTACAAAATATTGCGTGTAGTTCCCTGTGCTATACAGTAGGTCCTTGTTGGTTATCGATTTTATATATAGTAGTACATCTGTTAATCGCAGTCTCCTAATTTCTCCTTCCCTTTCTCCCTTTCTCTTTGGTTGCTATACGTTTGTTTTCTATGTCTGTTGAGTCTTTCTGTTTTGGAATTAAGTTCATTTGTACCTGTTTTTTTTTTAGATTCTACATTTAAGTGATGTCAGGGTATTTATCTTTGTCTGGCTTACTTCGCTTCAGTATAACAATCTCGAGGTCCATCCATGTTGCTGCAAAGGGCATTACTTCATTCTTTTTTATGGTTGAGTAATATCCCATTTTCTTGTCGCTTGACATTTTTTCCACTTCTGTTTTGGTAACAGATCGTGGTGCTCTGAACAGCTTTTTTAGGTCTCTAGAAACATATTCATGAAAGTTTCTTTTTGATATCTATTTATATCTTGAAGTAGAACTGCTGAGTTGATGGGTATGCAGATGTTTAACTTTATAGGAAAATGAAAGTTGTTTTCCAAAATAGTAGTACCAGTTCAATTTCCATAAGCAAGATACAAGAGTTCCTGTTGCTCCCCAGGCTTGCCAATGCCTGGTGCCATGAGAGTTCTTGAGTGGACTCTGGAACCAAAGTCTAGGTCCACAATTCTGCTCTGTCGTTGACGAGCCATTTGATTTTGGACAGTCTTTAACTTCTCACCTCTGCTGCTTTCTCTGTAAAATGGATATGATAGTCTAAGAGTTCTGTGAGAATTAAATGAATGAATATATATATAGCACTTAGAACAGTATCTGAGTACATAGCAATACTGTAGAAGTAATTTCTATTATATGATTTTCTTAATATAAAATATTTCTTAATTTTAAATACAAAAAAATTCCTTATTTTCTTAAGAAAAATAAATTCTTAATTTATTATATTATTTTTAAAATTTTACATCTGATAGATGTAAAATAACATCTCGTTGTGGCCTAATTTTCTATTGCCCTGTTTACTAATGTGGTTATTTATTGACCTTTCTTCTTTTATATCTATTATATCTTTTAGTCATTTCATTACTGGATTGTTCATCTTTTCCTTCTGTGGTTTGGAGTTCTGAATTAAAAAAAAAANTAAAATAACATCTCGTTGTGGCCTAATTTTCTATTGCCCTGTTTACTAATGTGGTTATTTATTGACCTTTCTTCTTTTATATCTATTATATCTTTTAGTCATTTCATTACTGGATTGTTCATCTTTTCCTTCTGTGGTTTGGAGTTCTGAATTAAAAAAAAAAACTGTTGATTCTACTTTTTTCTTTGCAAAATATTTATTCAAGTTTTTAGCTTATCTTTGTAACTTTTTAATGTAATCTTTATTTCTTTTTGTGGTTACTGATTGTTTAAAAAATTAGGGCATCATATTTAAAAATGTTCCCAATTCTGAATCATAAAGATTTTTTTTTCTATCTGTTCTTCTAATACAATTAAAATTTGCCTTTTTCAGTTAAGTTTGTAATCCAACAGGAATTTGTCTTAGTGGTTATTGGGAGGTGGGGGATACATTTCACTTTTTATGTATGCACACATAATTATCTAAGCATCATTGACTGAATTATGCTTTTTTAAAATAACCTTTTCTCTAGCGAACAACAGGGACATCTGGTCCATTTAACGTTTTTATATGTGCACTTACCTGCTTTTGAGCTTTCTATTTTGTTTCACTGATCGGTTTGTCTATCTTCACAACAGCATCAGTGTCTTAATTGCTACTATTTAATAATATATTTTGATATTAGATATAAAAAGAGCTCCCCCTTCTCCTTCTTTAGTCTTTAACAGTGTCTAGGGTATTCTCAGGAGAAGGCAATGGCACCCCACTCTAGTACTCTTGACTTGAAAATCCCATGGATAGAGGAGCCTGGTGGGCTGCAGTCCATGGGGTCGCTAAGAGTCGGACTCGACTGCGCAAAGTCCCTTTCACTTTTCACTTTCTTGCATTGGAGAAAGAAATGACAACCCACTCCAGTGTTCTTGCCTGGAGAATCCCAGGGATGGGGGAGCCATGTGGGCTGCCGTCGATGGGGTCGCATAAAGTTGGACACGACTGAAGCAACTTAGCAGCAGCAGCAGCAGCAGCAGGGTATTCTCAATTCTTTGCTTTTTCTTATACATTTTAGAAACAACTTGTCAAATCCCTTGAAGAAAATTACCTTTGAATTTTGTTGAAAATCACATAGAAACTAATGATGAATATAGGAAAAAAAAATACTACAAATTCATATCTCACTGATATTCCTATCCATGCACTTATGTTTGTTTAAGTCTTCTGTAGTCTGTATTTCAAGAAATTTTCATTTTCATTTTTATTTTTTGTANATAGAAACTAATGATGAATATAGGAAAAAAAAATACTACAAATTCATATCTCACTGATATTCCTATCCATGCACTTATGTTTGTTTAAGTCTTCTGTAGTCTGTATTTCAAGAAATTTTCATTTTCATTTTTATTTTTTGTAAAGGTCTTGCAGTTGTTTGGTCGGGCGTATTCCTTAGTGTGAGATTTTGTATTTACCTCTGGGTAGAAATGCAGTGGAGAAGGAAATGGCAACCCACTCCAGCATTCTTGCCTAGAGAATTCTGAGGACAGAAGATCCTGGTGGGCTGCTGGCTATGGGGTCGCACAGAGTTGGACACGACGAAGCGACTTAGCAGCAGCAGCAGAAATGCAATGGATTTTAGATATTGAATATATATTCTGCCGCTTTGTTAAATTCTTTTACTAATTCTGTCCCATCTTAATCGTATATATTTTTGTTTTGTTTTCCATATAGACAGTCATGATCCAATAAGAACAATTTTTTTTAAAATTATTAATTCATTCATTCATTTTCGGCCGTTCCGCGTCTTTGTTCCTGTATGCATTTTCCTCTGGCTGCAGAGAGCGAGAGCTGCTCTCAAGCTGTGATGTGCAGGCTTCTCAGTGCAGCGGCTTCTTGTTGTGGAGTGCAGGCTCCAGGCCCGGGCTTCAGCAAGCGAGGCTCTCGGACTCTGGAGCACAGGCTCGGAAGTTGTGGTCCACCGGTTTAGTTGCTCTGCAGCGTGTGGGATCTTCCCGACGANTCAATCTTATTTGAAAGCAAGAGTTTCCCTAGAGTTTTCAAGCACGCTTCAGTTGGCTGGAGCAAATCAGAAGATGGTATTTGTAAAAATAAATATGGCCTATGGAATGGAATTTAGATGGAGATACAGAATCTAGGAAGGCCTTATCTGAGATGTACTCTCTGAGGAAGTCTTGGGACACAGGTAGGATTTGGAAGATGAAGGCACAAGTCTGTGAAAGAAGGGGGCAAGGACATTCAAGGTAGAGGCAATGGCTCATGATTCAGACATCATGGAGCTGCTCCATGGTGAGTGGAGCAAGCATTTGGGTTTAGCTAGAAAGTAGAATTCATGTCTGGCAGAGGTCAGAGATGGTGCTCAGCTCACAGGTAATGGGGACTGGGTTTGGTAGGCGGAGGGAGACTATGAAAAGCTTTGATGAGCCAGAGAGTTGGCCAGAACTTGGCTACAGGAAGACTAGGCTCACAGAGGTTTTGTTATACAGACTTGCTAGCTTTTGTACAGACAAACTCCAAGCTTTCAAATACCATTAAAGACTCTTTTTAGCCTTGGACTGTAGAGGCAAAGTCAGGGTTGGGTTGTTGAGACCTGGGTGTCAGTGGTAGATGCTGGGCCCTGGGTAAGAGGATCCTTCCTCGAGTGAGATCTGGTCTTTAATCTTGGAGGAGGGCATCTACTGAGGCTATTGTCAGCTCTTCTTAGAAAGATCAGAGAAGCAGACTCTCCTGTTGCCCCTGTCTCTACATGACCTTTCTTAGTGTGGCTTTTAATTTTTGACTTTGGCTTGAATTCTGATCTTGGCTTGACTGTGCGTTTTTTTTCTTCAGGCGCAGACTCTCCTATCTTGGGTCCTGAAAGCCTTTGCTCACTTTTGGATCACAAGGTCTTTATCTCAGGTCCCAGTTTACGCAACGTGTGCTCCGTTCCTCAGTCTTATATGACTCTTTGCAACCCCGTGGATTGCAACACATCAGGCTTCCTTGTCCTTCACTATTTCCCGGAGTTTGCTCAAACTCATGTCCACTGATTCAGTGATTCCACTCAACCATTTCATCCTTTGTCACCCCTTTTTCTTTCCTCTGCCCTCTGTCTTTCCCAGCATCAGGAGTTGGCTCTTCACATTAGGTGGTCAAGGTATTGGAGCTTCAGCATGAGTGCTTCCAATGAATATTCAGGGTTCATTTCCTTTAGGATTGACTAGTTTGATCTCCTTGCTGTCCAAGGGACTCTCAAGAGTCTTCTCCAGCAGTTGCTGCTGCTGCTGCTGCTAAGTCTCTTCAGTCGTGTCCAACTCTGTGCGACCCCACAGATGGCAGCCCACCAGGCTGCCCCATCCCTGGGATTCTCCAAGCAAGAACACTGGAGTGGGTTGCCACTTCCTTCTCCAGCAGTTAGAGGCTATTTATTCACTTCTGAAGCTTGTGAGTGAGAAAATTGACCAATTACTTTCTACCCCTACAAATGCTTTAGTCAAAAATGAAAGACACTTTGAAGAAAGCGTTCTAGATTCTATGGATGAATCCTCAGCTTTTCTGATGCTGCCTCTGGAAACCCAAGAATTCAGTGTTCACCTTAGAGAAGGATGATTAAAGTTCCGACTTAGATATAATCACTTTCTTCAAGATTGGTGTGTTGATACCTCACTCTTTGGGGTTTTCCTCAATGTTTCCATGTAAGTTACCTATCTGCCCCTCCTCCTCTGACCTCTATACACTGGAGAGAAGTAAAACTTCTTGTATTAGCATAACTTTAAAACCTGACAGGTAGTATTTAGACATTGATTTATGGCTACAATCCTACGTAAGTTTTCATCCCTGTCCACACATCTTAGAGACCCCAATGAATGCCGTAGATGCAAATTTTTAATGAATGTGAACTTAACCATTAATGTAACATCACTGGTTTAATGCAGATACTTTTGTTAAATGACAATATAATTATCAGTCACCGGCAAACCTCAAAAAGTTTGGAAGGTTGGATTCAGTTAAACACCCGAGAGCTGAGATGCTTATCTGAAGTTTACCCCTTGAGTTGAGCAAGTCCAGACTGGAAAATGCTCAAGACCTATCTGATACTCACATTAGTAATTCTGTTTTTCTGTGTCTCCCTGTCAGCGTTTCTATGTTTCATCCTTGACCTATTGATGACGCAAAATACAACACGAAAAAGATAAAAGTCATCTCCATTAAATCGAGCCGAATAAAATTTTCATAAGATGCTGAGAACAGTTAAACATCCTAAGTTGCATGAGAAATGCTACCTTCTTAGAATGCTAGGAAATATTTTGCCTATCTCCTTCTCCTTCACTCTTGTTTAAAGAGTTTATTGCTACAGAATTTTCTAGTAGTTTTCCCTGACATCAGATTGGGGGTGGGGGGAATTGCTCAAGATGACTCAGATGAATCATATTTGAAAACAAGTCTTTTTTTCTTTTCCCTAGAAAAAGCATTAATGTGTAAACACTTTCAGTATGCTGGGGCAAGCCAGCAGGTTGTGTACTTTAAAAAAATAATGAAAATACTTTCAACACCACGTATTTTGTGTTTAGCTTAGGAAGCCATTGCATTGGTGGTGGTTTTCCTAGTTTTACATTCCTCTAAATAACCTTCTTTGTCCTTTTCTTGTCTTTTGTGTCATAAAAAGATTTTGTGAAGAGGAAGAACTTCAGTTTCTTGGATATCTGGAAAACTGACAGAAAAATGTCCTTTGTCAATGGCTACAGTTTGGTGATTTTTACTTCCTGTATGAAATCAAGATTTTGGGGACTGTATGCAGGCTTGAATCACTAGGGCCCATGCATTGCTTGATCCTCTGCATGCCAGTCATGGTCTTGTAGTGAAAATACTGCATCTTGAGGTCCTAGTATAAAGGAAGTTAAAATTAAAAGACGATCAACTTAGGAATGTTGCCATTATTTCTGGGAAGTTTTAGCCTCCATTGAATTCCAGTCATCCTGAGTTGGAGAAGTGTCTCAGCCCCACATCTTGTGAGGCAAGTTTTTGAGCATCCAAGTGTGGTAATTTCTCTTCTCATGTAAAAGGATGAAGCTGGATATATTTGATTTTCACAAGTATACTTGGAATAGCCTCCATGTGCTTACATTGTGTGAGTAACAAGGGTAGTGGGGAGGAGGAGAGGAACAAAAAGATTATCAAACCATTGATGCGGTAAATCAAGTAACACCACACTTTCTGGAGTAACAGGATTATTACAAGAGCCAATCACACAAGCCAGGTTATCATATTCCTTTACTGAGTTTTCACTCTGGGAAACTTCACAAAGCTTTTTGAGAGGCATGTCAGTACTGATATAATTTTAAAAAGTAATAGGTGACCGCTGAAATGAAAATGTTGGCGTGAACTTGGAACCCATGTGTAATTTTGACCTCGGAAGAAAACAATAGATACATGTATATATATAGCTGAATCACTTTGCTGTACACTTGAAACTAATACAACATTGTTCATCAATTACACACCAATAGAAAATTAAAATAAAAAATAAAATAAATGCACAATCAAGATAAAGTCAACTAAAAAAATTTAGAGGAAATTCTTAGATAAACGCAGGTTTTAAATTTAGAATATTATAATATACCTATTCTAATAATGACACCAAAAAGAAAGCAACATGTGGGATTTGTGTCTTGAATTTCAATAAAAAGCCATTAAAAAAAAAAAAATCCCAAACAGGTTTTAATCCAACATAGCGTCTAGCACATAATATTATTATTGGTAAAGCTTTATCTACTTATTTCCACCATACTATTGCTTGATTTCTAGTAACCTGAGCCCCATTTTGTTTCTAGAGATTTTCCTGGGCTAGGCCATGCTGGCCTCTCTTTGTCCTTAGAGACAGCGGATTCCTGTCTTGTAAGATATTAGGGCGACACTGACTACAGAGTTTGGCTTTTGCATCTTGCAGCCAAAGTTCATCAAGTCATCAAAGATATCTTAATTGGTTATGTGTATCAACAAGAGCCACTCACAGTATTTCCAGAATGTTGGCTTACATAATCCACTGAGTACATGGCATCTTTATTAACAAGAAGACAACAGATTCCTTCAGACCTCTACCACTTTCGACCGGATTAGTTAATGGGATCTTCTCCACCAAAGACAGGACAAGCCAGAAGCCATTGTCCATCTGGAGCTTGTTCTCACTATGGCGATGTCTGAGCGTTGCTCTTTTGGGTGAGGTAGTAAATGAGGGGAAGGTAAGTCTGGTTCCTTTTCTGGTTGAGCATCTTTGTTTTCTGTGGCAGGATTTAAAAGCATATCCAGTCATGCACCCAAGGAGGGTTTTTCCATCATTTAAAAAGAGCTCATTAGACACTGCAAATTGACACAGTACAAACAACATTGAGAGGGTCTGGGTTCCCACATAAATTAGCTCGGTTTGTGCAAGATGAAAAATGCTTTGGCCCCAACTGCCAGCCCTGCAAACACAGCCAAGCTTGGAGAAAAAACAAGGTGTGCCACTGTGTCTCTTACATCACCAGCAGTCATAAAAGTGCTGTAATTAAAACGTAGCTGACAATTTGCTTAATGATGTGCAAGGCAGAGAACCCAAGGGGGGCTCCCACGTGGGGTTGGCTGTGGCCTCTGCCTTTTCAGTGGGAGCAGTAGCTGGCATCTCCTTCACTTGAGAACATGGTGACTAATCTGAGAAGCCAGTAGGGTGGATGGGGGAGCCAGGCCAGCTGTTTTAAATCATCAAGACCATTTTCACAATAATGAGTTTGTGTGAGTGAGAAGATACTTAAGGTGTTCTGGAACCATCCGTTTATAATGAGCTAGGTCGTACTGATGAAAATTACCCTATTCCCCACAATATCACTTAGCCCAATTAACAACTTAATTAGTTCATAATAATAATATGAGGTAGGACTTCTCATTCTGTCTTCTCACTTCAGAATGACTATTATTATATAAGAAAATAACCTTTTTAAAGTTTGTGAGCCACGAAGCCTCAATAAGAACTGACGCAATGCTCTGAGTCTGGATCTCTGGATAAACCCTTTGACCCCTTTTCTTCCACAGACTCA
Source organism: Neotragus pygmaeus (assembly GCA_006410875.1). NCBI lineage: Eukaryota > Metazoa > Chordata > Mammalia > Artiodactyla > Bovidae > Neotragus > Neotragus pygmaeus. The sequence continues at coordinate 731,785 of SJYV01019718.1, forward strand.
CCTTTGACCTTCAGCCAGTCCCTTGATCCCATCTTTTTTTTTTTATTTTGGATCTGTAAAATTAGAAAGCCAACTGCATGTACAGATGATCTAAATTTCATTCCTAATAAGCACTATATGCTCTGCATGTACAGATGATCTAAATTTCATTCCTAATAAGCACTATATGCTTGAAAAATTTAGAAACATTCTAGATAGATTTAGGATGTATCTAGATGGTTAATGATTAGAATGCACGATGGTACTCAATGTTTCTTGAATTTTTCTTTAATAATTTAAGCAAATAAAGATACATTTGCTTAAGTATGCTTATGCTAAAAAAAACCTGAACTACCAGAAGACATTTTCCTAACATAAACTGTTAGACATTTAAGCTAAAAAGTTTATATCCATGCCGTTTCTAAACGCCAGCCTACCATTAATTCATAGACAAACCCTCTGTCTATATCTTTATAAATTTTCAAGTTGAATTACTTCTAATAATTCTTTTCTCTAGTTAACCAGCCAGAAAGTAAGGGAAAAGGGGAACTTTAATGTAAACAATGCCTCTTCCACCATATAAGGAAAGGTTTAAAAGTTAAAATCAATACTTAATAATAGGAAGAGACAAATAGGCAATTCTCAGAATCTGGCATTCATTCTCTTCCTTCCTCTGCTACAAACTTCGAAATTATTTTATTCATTTATCAAAATAAACTTCTTTTATTTGGAGTCAAAACTACTGGAGTGCTTTTTGTGGTTTTGTTAGTGTGGATTTCTTAGGAGTGTTCATTTGACTTCAAAAGCTCACGAACTGCTTTGTTCAGGTGGCTCTTGAGATATTACACATTGAACCATACCCTGTACTGTGCTTCCACTGTAAAATATGACGCCAAGGTAATTAACCTGCTTCTACTCTCCTCTATTAAGTGGCAAAATAAAATAGAGTTTTGTTCAATCCAAGAACGAGAGTCATATCTGCTGAGATTCAAAACAGCTTTATGTGTGACGATCAAGAGAACATTGTTGGGACTTTGTTCCACATCTTGAAAATAGTGGTAAATGGTATGTTTTGTTCTTTCAGTCACCAAGTCATGTCCAACGCTTTTGCAACCCCACGGACTGTAGCCCACCAGGCTCTTCTGTTCATGGGATTTTGCAGGCAAGAATACTGGAGTGGGTTGCCATTTCCTTCTCCANAGTGGTAAATGGTATGTTTTGTTCTTTCAGTCACCAAGTCATGTCCAACGCTTTTGCAACCCCACGGACTGTAGCCCACCAGGCTCTTCTGTTCATGGGATTTTGCAGGCAAGAATACTGGAGTGGGTTGCCATTTCCTTCTCCAGGGCATCTTTGACAACCTAGGGATTGAATCCGTGTTTTCTGCATTGGTAGGTGGGTTCTTTACCACTGAGCCACCAGGGAAGTCCAAAAATGGCATGTCTAAGGGCAAAACTATACCAATCCCAGAAGACCAGAAACGGCCCACACTCTGTTTCCTTATGTAATACCATGGGATCTTAATAAAACAGCCACTCCAGTGCTTTTATTTATTTATTTTGCTTCTGCTTTACAGTCCAACAGTCTACTTACTAAGTCATTTGATTTCCCAGCTACACTGCTAGAAATAAATGGATGAAGAAGAGAACTTTTCTTGGCAAGGTATTTGATGTGTTGTCTTCGCTAAGGCCCTTCCTGATGTAGTTACTGAGAAATGGCATCAGCAGAGCGAGTCTCAGAGCGAGATGCTCTCCTTGCCAGCACTCCAGTGCCCAGGTACCTAATATTTAATTTAAGTGGAAGATCATAAAAGAAGCACAGACCATTGGCTTGCAGGGACGGTGGGACCGCATTTGTTTCTATTATGATTATTGAAAGGAGAGAACTTTGAGAGGTTAATAGAAACCAATTGATTTTTTTCTTTTTTTATCATATAGCTAACAAATGTAAGCCATAGATCTGGGTTTTGTCATTTGTGGGGGATTTATTGATAAAATAAAGGACCCTGGAAATAAAATATGTGGGTTCTCCACCTTGGTATTCCTTTAAAGGAGGAAAATCAGATTTATGAATCTAGGGTCAGTTTCTACTCAGCTGGAAAAAAATTGCTTGCAGAATATTCTCTCCTCATCCTTTCATTTGTTCACTTGTTTGTCCCTTCTTTCCTTCCCTCCATCCTTCTCTCCCACACCCCTTTCCCCCTCCTTCTCATGCTCTTTGCCATTCTCCCTTCACTCCCTCTCCCTCTCTTTCCTTTCTTGGTAATTCTGTCTCTCTTCCTGCCCAACACTGTTTTATTCAAACTGTCTGTATTGTGTGTCCTCCTCGGGTCAGACGCTATTTTGATGAACTCCCTCCGTCCCCGGGTGAACAACTCTCCTGATTCTGCTTTTAGTGCCTCTAATAGCTGGACCTTCAGATCTATGTAAAATGTTCCTCTCAGCTTCCACTACAGGTTTCTCTAGCAAATAGCATATTTCAGTTCAGAGGAAAATGATGCTCTGATGTGGCTGGTATTTGCCCAGGTGGGAAGGGCAAGATATTTCTCACATTTGGAAATTCGATAAGGAATTTATCAAACACACCCACATTCAACCCCATTCATATGTTGTTTTGTGTTGAGTTTCTCCAAGGGGAAGAAACCTTTCTTCCTGAATCTTCCATCTTCTTCATTCTTCACTTTCCTTGGAGGACCTCCAGCGAAGTTCTGATGGGCCTCACTTCTGCTTTTCTTTGGGGGGGCTGGTGAGTTCATAGACCAAGGAGGAGTCATTTTGGAAGAGATGTGTTGAGGTGTCTTCTCATGGTTCTTTGGGAACATGAAGTAATTCGGCAAGTGAGGAACCTTTGACAGCATAACTAGGGGATGAGTCAGGATCAAAATAATGACTTTGGAGGCCAAATAAGAGAGGGGGTTGAAGCCCTGAAGTTCCTTCAGGGCAAGGGGAATGTAGGTAGAAAGTCACCCAAGAAGTTCCTGAGTCAGAGTATACAGTTGAAAAGGTTTCGTGATCCCTCCCCTGGGGAGACTCCTATTTGAAAATTGTAGGTTAGGGGATCAATTTCATGGGGTCCAGTTTGACTTGAGGGCTTCTGAATTTAAATTTAGAAAGACATTTGGGAGAATTTTTCTATGTCAAGTAGAGCACCTTTCCCCAAGGTAATCCTCCAGAGTTGAGCAGAAAAGCAAAATTGTGCAGCCTAGTGGTGGGCTGCCGTCTATGGGGTCGCGCAGAGTCGGACACGACTGAAGCGACCTAGCAGCAGCAGCAGCAGCAGTGATGAGACACCAGTGCACTTTTCCTCTCGAGCTTCTTTAAGCGATACTGTATGTGTGTTGTGTCTGAGACGTATTTTTTTAAATTGATGTATAATTGATATATATATATGTATACATATATAAAACATTATATTAGTTTCAAGAGTGATGTCTGAGTAGCTTTTAATCATTAAACGTAAATGATAAATGAAAGTGTCTTTTTCTGTGTTTCACCTAGACACTGAAAGCGTGAAGTCTGTGTTAGGTCTAACCACAGATCTAGGATTTACTTTTGGAGCTTTCCATGAATCTTCTCTCAAAAATCCAAGAAGTTGCTGTGGCTAATTATGGAAACCTGAAATAGGAGAGAGCTTTCCGCCCTTAAAGGTTATGGGGACGTTCACTTTGGAAAAGATAGTTCTGACTGCATGACGTTGAAATAAGATTCTAATGATCACAGTCTTTTTAGATAAACAAAATTAGAGGCTGAAGAACAAGCTGTAAAGATATTTATAATCAATGCCATAGTCAAATATGTGTGTGTTTGTTGCTCAGTCGTGTCTGACTCTGTGACCCCATGGACTACACTGAAACCTGCTAGTCTCCTCTGTCCATGGGATTCTCCAGACAACAATAGTGGAGTGGGTGGCCATTCCCTTTTCCATGGGGGATTCTCCTGTCTCAGGGACTGAATCTGGGTCTTCTGCATTGCAAGCCTATTCTTTTATCATCTAAGCCACCAGGCGACCCCAGTCAAATATAGAAAGTCCTAATGTATAATATTCCACGTATACATTGATTTGAAGAACAGTAATATCTTTAGAGATAATGGATGAATTATAACACATTTTAAAATTATGAAAATAGTTAACAACTATGAAGACTTTTTTTTTCACTTTGTGAAGACTTTAATAAGAAATGAAAATTAAAGAGAGTTTTTCTATCCTGCCCCCACTTGTTTTTTCATCTATCAGTGATTCAGGAAACATACTCAGTTCTACTAACCGGTGGAATTTTTGTAGATGAAATCTTGAAAATTTTACCTTGTGTTGAAAAGTCAACAGTCAACAGCATCCTAGTGACACTGAATTTGCAAATTATCCAGATAAAAATTTCAANACTTGTTTTTTCATCTATCAGTGATTCAGGAAACATACTCAGTTCTACTAACCGGTGGAATTTTTGTAGATGAAATCTTGAAAATTTTACCTTGTGTTGAAAAGTCAACAGTCAACAGCATCCTAGTGACACTGAATTTGCAAATTATCCAGATAAAAATTTCAAAACCTCATTTTTGTGACAGGAGATATTGTTGAGCTAGAGATAGCTCCAGAGGAAAAATGTTTGTTTCTCCTTTATTGTAGAATAAGTACACTTGGATGCAGGAGTCTAACTTTTCCCCCCTTAGTGTGTGTGTATTTTAATGTCAACTTTTTCCCTCCCCAAACAGCCAAATCTCCATTAAAAAAATAATAATTATTGCATTCTTTCTTTCCATTATTAGTCTCTGGTCGACATTTTTGGGTAATTCACATTTGTCCTTTTGGTTTTCACCAAATGTTGAGCATTAGCTTCTCTTATTTATTTATTTATTTTTAACTACTGTGTGCAGCAAGCTGAATCTTAGTTCTCTGACCAGGAATCAAACTCGCACCCCCTGCAGCTGGAAACGTGAAGTCTTAACCACTGGACCACCAGGGAAGTGCCTCCCTTACCTCTTCACTGGATATAAGCGGACTGATTTTATTTGGGAATTTGTAACTGAATATTGGGTTTCCCTGCTGGAGCAGAGGTTACAGAGTCTACCTGCAGTATGGGAGACCTGGGTTCAATCCCTGGGTCGGGAAGATTCCCTGGAGAAGGAAATGGCAACCCACTCCAGTATTCTTGCCTGGAGAATCCCATGGATGGAGTTTGGTGGGCTACAGTCCACAGGTCGAAAAGAGTCAGACACGACTGAGCGACCTGAAAAAAACCAAAAAACAACTGAATATTACTACTTAAGTTCTGTACAAACACTCATCAGCTACCCTACCCAAGGGGCAACAGCAGGATGTGACAGGGGACGACATGCAAACTTAGGAGCGAAAACAAACTAATCATAAACTCTCTTTGCGACCCAGGTCCCATCCTTGAAGTTTTAGAATTCTTATTAAAAAATAAGAATAACAATCTTACCCACTATAAAAGAATATTAATAAAAACAACCCAATGAATTGACTGCGTGGAGCTTAGGAAAAAAAAAAAAAGAACAAAGTGCTCTAAAAGTGCTTAATAATAAAGGACTAAAGGGATAAAGAATTTTACTCTGGGGCTGTTAATCCGGCACCTTTTATAAGCACTAAATTTATTTAAGCTAAATAAAAATAGCACATGACAGGTCATATTTGTGTGGGAAATCACAGAGAAAACAGCAAAGACATTGGAAAATTGCATTTTTTCAGGTAATTAAAGGTCATACTATTTAGCTGAACCATAATCCATCACAACGAGCAAGGCATTGATTACTGCTCTGGACCACACTCATTTTTAATTCCATTAGTGAAATAAATGACAGCCTTTGAATTTGCTACTTTCTTGATACACAGCAATAAGAATGGCAAATTACTCTAGAATCCAGAATAGCTGAATAGATAAGCTTCTTTTCTTCTTCTTTGGCATCCCACACTACAAAGTTTTAAGCAGCAATAAACATAAAAGCAATCTTCTCCAACGTGTTGTAATAGCAGCTCTTTGGTGATCTGAGAATGTTCAAAGTCAAGTTTTTCTCAAGATTTACCCACTGGGGAGCCTCAGAGATGAAACACCACCGTACACAGGGCGACCATCCTCATTCCTCTGGGGCAGAAGCTGACTTCCTCCAGGGCCCCAAAGCTAATGGTTCTCATTGAAACGACAACACAAGTGTCCTGAAAATAGACTGAATTATATTTCGAGGTACATGTGTCGTAATGGCTGTCAAAGAGAAACACTCGAGAAGATTATCTGCTTCCCCATCTTCTTCAGGTGTAATGTAGTCATTCATTTTGTTAACTCTCTCTTTGTATTTAAACGCGGAGGAGACCACAAACTGAAAAATGCACAGGAGTCTATTTTTGCTTTCTGTTGGCCTGTTTGTAGGAGTAGTTGTTTCACACTCAGTGAACCGCAAATGAGTTTGTGTTTGTATAAGAACTTTTAGGAGAGCAGAGAGGTGTTATTCTTGGTTTCTGCCTTTAGGAGATGAGGGTTCTTTATGTGTGGAGGACGGTATATGTGTGAACATGTTGGACAAATTCTCCGCAAATAAATTCACTCGGATTCTTGCAGTGTAGTCTAAAGGGAGGTAGTTTCCCTTTTCCTGATCATTACTTCTATGGCGCCAAACCAGTCTTGCAGAGGGATTTAAGCTTATCATCTGTGCTTTCCCCAACTCAGTTTTTCACTAGAAGGCCCCCCCCCCCCACTTACATTTAAACCTTCACTAGCCTCTATCATTCTAGACTAGCCAAACCTCTGACCACCTTTTCACATCACCATCTAATCATCGGCACATACAAATACAACTAAGCCTCTCATATCTGAGTTCTCGTTGTTAGTCTCCTTGAGCTACCAATGGGAGAAAGCCTTGCCTAAAAATTCTCTAAGGCACCTGGGAGATTGCAGGAAACTCTACAGGACACCTTAAATAAAATCACTGTAGTTCTTACTCCCTATCTACTCTTATTAAGCTTAAAAAGTGTGATTCTTCTGTAACATTTCTCTAAATTCAATATATATATGTTATGTTATTGACATATATTATGTCAATATATTAACATTATGTTGTATGTTATTCAATATGTATATGTTAATATACAATATTTATTTTTCTCTTTCTGACTACTTTGCTATGTGTGACTGACTCTAGGTCCATTTATATCTCTAAAAATGACCCAATATAGTTCTTTTTCTGGTTGAGTAATATTCCATTGTATATATGTAGAAGGGTGAGAGGAAGGTCCAGGAAGGGGATGTACATACGCATACAGCTGATTCACTTTGCTGTTCAGCAGAAGCTCGCACAGCACTGTAAAGCAACCATACCCCAATTAACAAAAAAAAAAAGACATTCAGGATAAAAACAACAACAACTGTGGTTCTTGGTTTTCAACGAGGAGAGAGCTGTTGAAAAGGCCCCCACAACAGGAAGTAACAACCAAACAGACTCTGCAAACTTTCTCTGTAAAGGGTCAAATAGAAAATATTTTCAGCTATGCAGTCCATAGGGCCCCTCACAGATATACGTCTCTGCCACTGTAGCGTGGAAGCAGCTGTTGATACTAGGTCTGTGAGTGAAACAGTGTGGCTGTGTTCTAACAAAACTTTATTTGTAAAGTTAGACAGCTCACAGCTGTGGCTCAAGAGTCATTAACAATCTCCAATGTAAAGTGAGGTCCCGCAGAACCTATCATCTGGGTGGAAGAGAAGAAAGGCAGAAAAGCCACTGCACAGAGTGTACTTTCTTTTAATATTCTAGTAATTTTTTCTGGCACTCTGGAGTGTATTTTGTTTAAGAGGCATTGTGGAAGGATTTCTCTCCTAAACCAATTTTAAATAATTTCACTGCACTCTTCAGATGATTTAGATACATTCCTTGTCGGAACTACTTCATCCCACCAAGAATTGGGGGAAGATTAATATACTACATATTTATGGGCATCAGTCTCTCTATGACTTTTTTAAAGACTTAAAGTAGTGTTGAAAAAGAAAGTTGAATTTGTTTCTTTTAATTTAGGCCATAACTTGCAGGCCCACTTTGAGGTTAACCTAGACCTCTTTTTTAGACTTTGACAAGTGCTAATTTGCATAATGAATTCCCTCTTCCTGAGTTCCCCACACAGCACACAAACAGGTTTATAGACACACACACACAACCACATATATACCACAAATAAATACCCTATGCACTGGCACAAGAGGTTTCAGGGACAGGACAACTTAACATTTTAGTTTGGTTGAAATTTTTATCATTAAGAAACCATCTGCAAAGCTCAAGGTATAATTTTCCATATATCTTTAATTACTGATATTTTCTTTAAAAAAATTGAAATATAGATTATTTATGATGCTGTGTTAGTTTCAGATGTATAGCAAAGTGATTCATATGTATATATATATATTCTTTTCCAGTTTCCTTTCCATTATAGATTATTCTAAGATACTGAATATAATTTCCTGTGCTACACATTTTTTGTTGTTGTTGTTTAGTCACTAAGTTTAGAGAAGGAAATGGCAACCTACTCCAATGTTCTTGCCTGGAGAATTCCAGGAATGGCGGAGCCTGGTGGGCTGCTGTCTATGGGGTCGCACAGAGTCGGACACGACTGAAGTGACTTAGTAGCAACAGCAGCAGTCACTGAGTTGTGTCCAACTCTTTTGCGACCCCCTGGACGGTAGCCCGCCAGGCCCTTCTGTCCGTGGGATTTCTCAGGCAAGAACGCTTGAGTGGATTACCATCTCCTTCTCCAGGGGATCTTTCCCACCCAGAGATTGAACCCACATCTCCTGCATTGGCAGGTGGATTTTTTACCTCTGAGCCACAAGGAAAGCCCGTTGTAATCAGTAGTTCCTTGTTATTTATCTATTTTATAAATAGTTGCATGTATCTGTTAATCCTAAACTCCTAATTTATCCTTTCCCTTTCCTCTCTGGTAACCATAAGTTTGTTTTATGATATTTATGATGCTTGTTTATGGATATTTTCTTTTTTTCAATCATTCTCTTTCAGCAAATGTGTTTCTCCTGAGACAATCCATGAGCTTCCCTCGCCATAGAATACAGAGTATCTTAATAGAAATGAGGTCTCAAGAAAAATATTCTGCTATGTGGTTAACCAGGGTTTGTAATATTTCAAGAGCAGGAAAAAAATTGTTGGATCATCACTGACAACAAGTCTGTCTTGGTAAACTGAGATAAAGATGAAGGATAATTACAGGTAATCTTAGGCTTTGGGGCTTGAGTTGATCACTCAAGCAAGAGTCAGGAAGGAATTTCTCCCTCCCAGCAGAAAAATATTGTGCAAGGACCAGAGTTCAGGAAGGAGCCTGAAAGAGTGCTAAGATCTTGCCTGAAGCAGGAAGTCTTCCTGGGGACAGTCTGGTTCTGCCTGGAGAATCCTTGGTCCCTTGGCATTTTTCTGAGCCTGCAAGCAGATGTGTATCTTGTTCTTTGTGCCGAGGAGCGCTGTTTAATTGTTCCCTTGGTTTAGCTGCTCATTGGTCTTACTCAAAATTTGACAAAAATGGTGATGAAAGGTGTTGTTGTTTTTTAGTTACTAAGTTATGTCCCTCTCTTTGCGACCCCATGGACTGTAGCACACCAGGCTCCCTTGTCCTTCACTATCTCCTGGAGTTTACTCAAATTCATTTCCACGGAGTCAGCCACACTATCTGTCTCATCCTCTGTTGCCCCTTCTCCTTTTGCCTTCAGTCCTTCCCAGCATCAAGATCTTTTCCAATGAGTCCACTCTTCCTGGCAGGTGGCTAAAGTAATGGAGCTTCAGCTTTGGCATCAGTCTTTCAGGGTTAATTTCCTTTAGGATCAAACAAGTTTGATTTCCTTGCAGTCCAAGGGAGTGTCAAGCGTCTTCTCTAGCCAGCACCGCAATTGGAAAGCATCAGTTCTTCGGCGTTCAGCCTTCTTTATGGTTTAGCTCTCATATCTGTACAGTTCAGTTCAGTTGCTCAGTTGTGTCTGACTCTTTGCATCCCTATGGACTGCAGCACATCAGGCTTCCCTGTTCATCACCAACTCCTGAAGCTTATTCAAACTCATGTCCATCGAGTCAGTGATTCCATCTGATGATCTCATGCTCCATCATCCCCTTCTCCTCCTGCCTTCAATCTTTCCCAGCATCAGGGTCTTTTCAAATGAGTCAGTTCGTCACATCAGGTGGCCAAAGTATTGGAGTTTCAGCTTCAACATCAGTCCTTCCAATGAATATTCAGAACTGATTTCCTTTAGGATGGACTGATTGGATCTCCTTGCAGCCCAAGGGACTCTCAAAAGCATCATTTCTTTGGCACTCAGCTTTCTTTGTGGTCCAACTCTCCCATCCACACATGACTACTGGAAAAACTATAGCTTTGACCATCAGGCCCTTTGTCGGCAAAGTGATACCTCTGCTTTATGATACGTTGTCTACATTNTCAAAAGCATCATTTCTTTGGCACTCAGCTTTCTTTGTGGTCCAACTCTCCCATCCACACATGACTACTGGAAAAACTATAGCTTTGACCATCAGGCCCTTTGTCGGCAAAGTGATACCTCTGCTTTATGATACGTTGTCTACATTTGTCATAGTTTTCCTTCCAAAGAGCGAGTGAGTGTCTTTGAATCTGATGGCTGCAATCATGTCCGCAGCAATTTTGGAGCCCAATAAACTAAAATCTGTCATTGCTTCCACTTTTCCCCCATCTATTTGCCATGAAGTGATGGGACTAGATACTATGATCTTAGCTTTTTGAATGTTGAGTTTTAAGCCAGCTTTTCCACTCTTCTCTTACCCTCAAGAGGCTGAAATTTCTCTTCACTTTCTGCCATTAGAATGATGAAAGGTACCACCGCATTTATATTCTTTTGCTTTCAACACTGATATTCAGCTATACAAAATACTATTCTTGGGACACAGACATAAACTGCACAGCATTTTTCCTGTTGTCTTTGGGCAGAAAAAGAATCTAGATATTGGGCTTAACATGCTGATTTAACTGCTGGGATCTTGTTCCTTTTTCAGTGTACATATAAATAAATATATATATATATATATATATACACATATATACACTTAAAACTATATAAAATGAGTCTTTTAAATAGTTCTGCTGATTTAAGTCTTACGTTTAATTCTATCTAGCTTAACCCAGGTGNAATCTTGGTTTATATTAACTTAAAGTATCCATTCTATATTTTAGCTTTTTGTGAGACTGGGATCCACTGAAATATTCTAATTCTAGTCACATGATCAGCATCCTATATTTCTTTCTATTTTTTTAAATCCTATATTTCTGAGATTGAGTTTTGAAATTCAGGGCAGAACTTTTTATTAATGACTGCCAAATTTTATCTCATTTCCTTCATTTCTTTATTTTAGCAAGTGAAGGTAATCATTTTGAATCTTGATTCTGCTATTGGTTATATTATTTACTGTTGGCAAACTTTTTCTGAAAAAGCTAGTGAAATATTTCAGTATTTGTGAGCCTTGGGTCTTTTCTACATATAAGTCTTTCAGTAACAAACAAACTCTTTTAAATGTAAAGACTGTTCTTAGCTCAAGGGCCATACAATGGCAGACCTTAGACCAGATTTGGCTCCCAGGCTGCGGTTTGCTGACCCCTGATCAGCTGAATTAATTATTCATTGCTTTATAACAAATTATCCCCACAAATTAGTGGCTTACAATATGGGAAAATACTATCTCAAAGTTTCTGTAGGTCAAGAATCCAGGACTTAGTTTATCTGGTTGCCTCTGCCTGAAAGTCCCTTATCAAGTTATAATGAAAATGTCTGGAGTGCAGTCTCATGTAAAGCCTCAGCTAAGAGAGGATGTATTTCTGAGCTCCCTAGTGTGGTTGTTGGTGGAATTTAGTTCCTTGGGACTGTTGGGCAGAAGTCTCCCTCAGTTTCTAGTCAGGGAAGCCTCTCTGTAGGGCAACTGGGATGCATCACAGTGAGTTAGCAAGAGAGAGGAAGAAAAAAGCATGCAAAATGGAGGCCAGAGTCTCTTTATAACCTGATTTCAGAGGTGTCTGTCGTCACTTCTGCTATATTACATTCATTAGAAGTGAGTCATTAGAACCAGTTCACACACAAGGGGAGGGGATCACACAAAGGTGTGAATACCAGGAGGCAGGAATAATTAGGGTCATCTTAGAGGCTGCCTGACATATCTATTCATCGAGAATTTTCTGCAACTTAAAGAAAGCATGCTTTATCCATGAAGTTTCTGATGAAAATAAAGAAGTGTTCATGACAGAGTCTTGTGGCATGATTTTTTCCTCTCAGGTTGACTCTAGTCCACTAATACTATGAATATTGCTGGTGGCATACCTTTAAATTCTCAATAGTGATGTGATCTAACATTTTGTCATCATATTCCTGGAGATCTCAGGAAACATTTCAGTCAAATGCATTTTAAAAGTTACACTGTTTATGCATCATTGGATAGGTGAAATCAAGTTAAAATAAACTGCAGAAACTGCTTTAAAGAATAAAGTAAGTCATTGCAATATTACAGCTCAAGGATATCATAAAGAAAGGACCAGTCCCATCAGCCTTGCCTTCATGACAGGCAGTTTTGGAGATGATTGCCTCTTATATGAGCCTCAGTTTTTTTTTTTGTTTTGTTTTGTTTTTACTTTATTCTACTTTACAATACTGTATTGGTTTGCCATACATTGACATGAATCCACCACAGGTGTNTTAGCATTGGAAGGAAATCCTGTAGAGGTCACCTGGCTCCTGCCCTCTTTCCCTAGTCAGTCTGGGAACTCTGTCTTCAGCACCCCAAGTCCGAGTAGAAACTGGTTGTTCCCTAACCTTTGGTTACCAGGCTACAGAAAATCCTTAGTGATGGAAGAACCAAATTTTTCTCCATCTATTGTTTCTATTTCTGCCTTCTGGAGTCACAAGGCATGTTAATTGGTTAATTGTAACTGTTCAGTTTTAATAAGTCATGAGCTTTTAAAATAGAAAAACAGTTGTTTTTGTAGATGCAGGTTAGTTTCAGTCCGCGTTCTCTGCTTTTCTTCTGGAAACTATGGAAACTACTTTGATAGATATGATCAATCAAAAACGTTCTCTCAAAATCTCCAGCAAACGGGTGATAAACTTGTGAAGTGGGAGCATTTCTAGGGAACCTAAAATTGAATCCCCAAACATTTTTTGTCTGAGGACTATCAGGGGCACAGAAGAAAAAGAAGGATCATTAAATTGTGCTTATTGGAATGAATTTTTTAAAGTAAACTATTTATTAAGGCAAAATCAAAATTAGTCTCATAAGCAAGGGAAAACAATATTTCTTTCCCTCCTACCCTCATTTTTTTTTTCCCCCATTGAGAAAGAAAAATAAATAAATTTAGTTCCAAGAAGTTGTGATTTCAGTACTTAAGTTTTCAAATAGTAGAGGGAACTTCCCTGGCAGTCCAGTGGTTGGAACTTCCCCTTCCAATGCAGGGGTTGCAGGTACAATCTCTGGTTGAGGAGCTAAGATCCCATGTGCTGTTGCTGCCTAAAAAACCCAAACCATAAAACAAAAGCAAAGTTGTAACAAAATCAGCAAAGACTTTAAACGTGGCCCACATCAAAAAATCTTTCTAAAAAAACTTATTTATTTTTAAATGCAGGATAATTGCTTTACACTATTGTGTTGGTTTCTACCAAACACCACCGTGAAACAGCCATAGGCTTACCCGTGTCCCCTCCCACTCGAACATCCCTCAGAACAGCTGATCTGTCAACCAAAAACATTTACTTAATCAACTGTTGAAGCTTTAAAAACATTGGTTTATTTGATTTAACGCTAGATATACTTTATTGCTGTAATTTTAATTGTGGGTAATTTATCTTTGTAAAGCAAAACTTGAGAACTTATTTTAAACTTAGCTTGTAATCTTTGTTCAAGGTCAAGCCTCATCTCATTGACAATCCTTTGGTATCTACTAATTTATTTTTTAAAGTTTTTTTAAAAGTTTTTTTTTTTTTTTTTTTTTGTGTGGACCATTTTAAAAGTCTTGATTGAATGTGTTACAATATTGCTTCTGTTTCATGTTTTGGTTTTTTGGCCGAGAAGCATGTGGGATCTTTGCTCCCCCACCAGGGATGGAGCCCTCACCCCCTGTGTTGGAAGGCAGAGTCTTAATCACTGGAATGCCAGGGAAGTCCTGGTATCTACTGCTTTAGAAACAAAAATTACGAGTTGATCCATTGCAATCTGAAAATAGATCCATTTTTCGCTTTAAAGTGGACTATCACGTAGGGTAGATTCAGAACAAAGTTTGAGAAATGCTAGTCTGGTTGTCAGCATGACTTGTAGTGACAGTTGTCTACGGTTTTATAAAATCCAGGCTCCACTGCCCTAGAAACAGTTTAACATGTGGTTAAGTTCTGGCCACAACACTCACAAGGCCCACTTTCCAAGCTCTGTTCCATTTTTCATTTTTTCCTGGCAGTTTCTTGTTTGTGGTCACAACTGCACTAGTATTTTTGCACCTTATCAGAGACCTGGGTTTCATGAGAAGCCTTTAAACAGCTGGGTGAGAGGACAGAGCCATAGCAACAGAGGGGTCGTGATTCACACTCAGATTTGGTATTTTCCTCGGGCCAGGCTCTGGCGGTGGTGCTTGCATCCTGCACTTAGCTCCTGGGGCCAGACCCCACCTGGCCCAGCCATTTTGCCAGGGGGTTTGGAACCTGTTCTGAAGTGGTTTGGAAAAAACAGAGGGTGGGGTCCCTCCAGGACACTTCACCTGCCTTACTGCTCGACCCTTGAACACTTTTCTCCCCAGTTTAAACTGGTCAGAACTTTCCCCTTAATCCTCAGAGAGAAAATCAAGCCTTCTCTCTCTTCTCATGTGGAAAAATACCTTTCCTTCAATCTGCCCACATTCGTGGAGAAGTTGACTCTGCGGAGCTAAGGGCTGGGGATGAGCTGGAATGGATTTATTTCACTTGGCAAATATGGAATATCTGTTGTGGGTCACTGATGTGGTTGGTGCCGAAGATACCAAGGGTCAGTGTGCAGTGCTCACATATGGTTCACATCTTAACACAACAAATAAAACCATTTATCACCATTAATCAAAGGCCAATAATTTTATGTTGACATAGTGATATAAACAAAGTGCTATTGGTATGAGAGGGAGGTGTGCTAGTTAGGGGGCTAAGGGTGGGGAATGACAGAAGACTTTCTGGAGGAGGTGACATTTGAGATTGGTCCTTCCAGGATGCATAGAACTGTCCTACCAGAGAATCATTGATCCTGCTTTCGAGGTTCTCTGAGAAAATAGAAAGTGTGGCTGAAGCATCGGCTTTGAGAGGGTTCTGGGTGAATTTGATGGAGTCAGCATCTTATGGATTTTCATGAGCAGCTGATGTTTGAAACGAGACCTTTAGTTTCTACCATGAAACATCATCCTGGTGTGTTAATGAACGTCACTAGAAAGAAATCTTTATGTTGAAAACTTGATTTTTCGATCATTCCTCACTTAATTTTCAACAGGGATGGAAAAGAACCAACAATCTCTGAACACATAATATATATTTTGTTATTTGAAAGTTTCCTTAATATGTTTATCCACTTAAAAAGCAAGTTACAGAATATAGAACATGGAAATTGCTAATAAACATGTGTGTTTTTTTTATTGTATATATTTAAGGTGAAGGCATTAGATATACACTTAGATAGTGAAATAATGATTATAGTCAAGTTTCTTAACATACCATCTCCTCATATAGTTTTTTTTTGGTTGTTTGTTTTGGGGAGCCTATTTTTACTGAAGTATAGATTTACAATGTTGTGTCAGTTTCAGGTTTATAGAAAAGTGATTAAGAGATATATATATATTTCAGATTATTTTCCATTATAGGCTATGACAAGATACTGAATAGAGTTCCCAGTGCTCTACAATAAATCCTTGTTGTTAATCTATTTCATATACAGTGGTGTGTATCTGTTAATCCCATATTTCTAATTTATCGCTGATACTTACATAGTGAAATGATGACTACAGTAAAGTTAATTAACATATCTCCTCATATAGTTTTATTATTATTATTTTTGAACAGAGCATCTGAAATATTCTCTCAGTAGACTTCTGGTATTCAATATAATGTGATTGACTTTAGTCACAGTGCTGTACATGACCAGACATTCATCCAACACAATCGCAACTCCATAACTTTGACCGACATCTTCTCATTTCCCCTCCTCCCCACTCCTTGTGACCATCTTTCTACTAACAAATGTGTTTAAATTGATGAGCATAACATTGTTCCAGACAATGTTACGGACAAAAATACAAAATGAACTAGAGTTTCTAACCCAAGATCTGTCCCAAGGCACATACTAGAAAGTTAGAACAATTCCACGGGGGCATTTAGCTTTTTTTTTTTTTTCCTTTTCCATTGCATATGCATTCGTAATTGCAATGACAGAATTCTGATTTTGAGGATCCCAGTGTGCGTGTGTCCTCAGTTATGTCTGACTATTCACAACCTCATGGATGGTAGCCTGCTAGGCTTCTCTGTCCATGAAATTTTCCAGGGAAGAATACTGGAGTGGATAGCCATTCCCTTCTTCAGGGATCTTCCTGATCGAGAGATTGAATCAGTCTCCCACATTAGCAGGCGGATTCTTTACCACTCTGCCACCTGGGAAGCACCTTGAGGATACCAGAATAATTTCTATATTGTTCTTCATAACTGGTCTTTTAACCTAAACATAAAACACTATGGCCAGAGGCAACATACTTCATATTAATCATTACGAGCCTATTAAAAGGAAGGTCCCCATGGAGGGTGAAAGGCAGCGCTAGGGTTGGTAGCAGGCTGTGGGGTCTTGTGCTTGGTGATCTTTGCAAGGATCCACAGTTACCAGGTAAGCCTGGTATGCGTGGGGTGGGGTGTCCAGTGAAGTGACCCTGATAATCAGGTCCCTCCCTTGGGTTCCCAGGAGCCTTCCACAGTCACAGAAGCCTCAGCTTGAGCACTGAACTGAGTCCCCTCTCTGCAGAACACTTTTCAACAGTAACTCAGAGACTAAATTTCAGCATGAGCCAAACATCACATTAGTAGTGATCTCACTTCCTCAGCAATGATCAGCTTGGAGACTTTACTTTGCCGACTAAGGTCCGTCTAATCAAGGCTGTGGTTTTTCCTGTGGTCATGTATAGATGTGAGAGTTGGACTGTGAAGAAGGCTGAGCGCCGAAGAATTGATGCTTTTGAACTTTGGTGTTGGAGAAGACTCTTGCGAGTCCCTTGGACTGCAAGGAGATCCAACCAGTCCATTCTGAAGGAGATCAGCCCTGGGATTTCTTTGGAAGGAATGATGCTAAAGCTGAAACTCCAATACCTTGGCCACCTCATGCGAAGAGTTGACTCATTGGAAAAGACTCTGATGCTGGGAGGGATTGGGGGCAGGAGGAGAAGGGGACGACAGAGGATGTGATGGCTGGATGGCATCACCGACTC
>SJYV01019718.1:749344-802202 GCA_006410875.1 Neotragus pygmaeus
GGAGGGATTGGGGGCAGGAGGAGAAGGGGACGACAGAGGATGAGATGGCTGGATGGCATCATGGTCTCAATGGATGCGAGTCTGAGTGAACCCCAAGAGATGGTGATGAACAGGGAGGCCTGGCGTGCTGCAGTTCATGGGGTCACAAAGAGTCGGACACGACTGAGCGACTGAACTGAACTGAAAGGGGGAGGAGGAGGGGCAGAGGAAACCTGTTCTTCTGCTGCTTTCCTCCAGTAGATCAGAAAGCAGCATGTGATCACTGCACAGGGTTTGGAGACAGCCCCCCAAACTAGTGATGAGTCTCCATGAAGCTGTTGTATCCTCATCTATAAAATAGTGGTAAAGATAATTGACCCACCTGCCAAGAAATTGTAAGGATTAACTAAAAAAATGCATTTAGCATGCCTGGTACACAGCAAGTGCTCCATAAATGGTGACTCTAAGGGGAAAATCAGACCCAGCAACTGCTACTTCCAAATCTCTAATCCCCAGGTGTTGTATCCCAGGCTCAGTATATGCCTCACATCAGCACAGAAGATGCAAAAGGAAGTAGGAGTCAGTCATATTCTGCCTTTAAGGAGATTAGAGTCCTTGGGAGGTGGACACAGAAAGAAGTCAGAGCTCCGAGGAACTGGAGAGAAACTGGATGGGATGTTCTATAAATGCTCAACACATTAATAAGTGTGTTATTGGAAGCAGGATTCTAAATGGGTTTTGACTGAGCCAACTAAATATGCATAAAAATGCAAGAGCAAATGAAGATTGGCATACGTATGGGATTTTGACATTTTTATGGGATTGGAGTGAAGATGGAAATAGTGAGAAATTAAGTTTGGATAAACAGACTTGTCTTTCTTCTTTTTTTAAAAATTTGACCGCACCACACGACATGTAGAATTTCAGTTCCCCACCAGAAATTGAACTCGTGGTCCCTAGCGTGAAAGGGGAGTCTTGACCACTGGACTGCCAGGAAAGTCCCCCACCTTTCTTCCTCCTTCCCTCTCTTCCTTCCTTCCTCTCTCTCTCTCGCTCTCTCTTGCTTTTCTTTCTTTCCATTTGACTTTCGAAATCAGTTCAGCCTAGTTGCTCAGACATGTCCAACTCTTTGCAACCTCACGGACTGCAGCATGCCAGGTTTCCCTGTCCATCACCAACTCCTGGAGCTTGCTCAAACTCATGTCCATCGAGTCAGTGATGCCAACCAACCACCTCATCCTCCGTCATCCCCTTATCCTCTTGCCTTCACATTTTCCCAGCATCAGGGTTTTTCCAAATGAGTCAGTTCTTCACATCAAAGTATTGGAGCTTCAGCTTTAGCACCAGTCTTTCCAATGAACATTCAGGGTTGATTTCCTTTAGGATGGACTGGTTGGATCTCCTTGCAGTCCAAGGGACTCTCAAGAGTCTTCTCCAACAGCACAGTTCAAAAGCATCAATTCTTTGGTGCTCAGCTTTCTTTATAGTTCAAGTCTCACATGCCTACATGACTACTGCAAAAACCATAGCTTTGACTAGACGGGCTTAGACTTCCAGAATGAGGGTATATGATTTTGCTAGGGTTGCCATAACAAATAACCACAAAATGGGTGGTTTAAAGCAAGCAAAATTTGTTGTCTCACAGTCATGGAGCTTGAAAGTGCAAAATCAAGGTGCTGGCAAGTTGGTTCCTTCTGAAGCTTTCAGGGGAGGACCTGTTCTAGACTCTTCCAGCTCTTGGTGGGCCTAGTGTCCTTGGCTTGTGGCTGTATCACTTCAGAGTCTGCATCTTCACATGGTCATTATCTTTCTGTGACTCTTTCCTCACACTGCATTTTTTCCTATGTATCTGTATCCAGTTTTTCCTCTTATAAGAACATCAATCAAACTGGATTAGGGCTCACCCTAGTGACTTCATCTTCACTTGATTATATCTGCAAACACTATTTCCAAGTAGAGTCACATTCATAGGAACCAGAGGTTAGGACCTAAACATATCTTTTGGGGGAACAAATTCAAACCATTATAGGATGATTCATCCTGAAGGCAATAGGAGGGGCTGATTGTATTTAATAGGAGATGTATGTTAGTTGGACACACAAATAGTGGGACATATGGAAATCAAGAGACGTTCTAGGATAGAGATTCTGCTGCTAAGCTGCTGCTAAGTCGCTTCAGTCGTGTCCGACTCTGTGCGACCCCATAGACGGCAGCCCACCAGGCTCCCCTGTCCCTGGGATTCTCCAGGCAAGAACACTGGAGTGGGTTGCCATTTCCTTCTTGAATGCATGAAAGTGAAAAGTGAAAGTGAAGTCGCTCAGTCGTGTCCGACTCTTCACAACCCCATGGACTGCAGCCCACCAGGCTCCCCCGTCCATGGAATTCTCCAGGCAAGAGTACTGGAGTGGGGTGCCATTGCCTTCTTTGAGAATAGAGATGAGCTTCTGAGAAGAAATGAAAACCCTGAGAGAGAACATGGTTGTTTATAGAATTGTATAGAATGCAAGAACCAGGGCCATGGACAGAATCCTGAGGATTCTCACCTAGGAACAGGGTAACTCATGATTGAGTTGTATTCAAGCATCTGGGAACTGCTACGAATGCTGGTTGTATGGTGTTGAATATGATAGAAAAGCCCCTAACCTTCAGCCCTCAGATGTCAGGGCTGAAGACAGAGGAACTTGGGGAATGGAGACCAGTGAGAAAGAAAGACCACGAGGGGCCAGCGGGACCACAGAAGGGAAAGGAGAAGGGATGTAAAGAAAGGGAGTAACTCACAGGGTTAAATGCCGAACAGAGAGAGGAAGTGGTGGGATGAGAACCCAGAGCTGCCATGAGCGTGAGCAAACTCCCAGGGAGGATGGTTTTAGTGGAATGTTGGGGGCAAGAGCCAGGCTGTCATTGGTTGAGATGTGTACTTAGCCTGTTCTTAGAGAAAGTGAAGGAGCCTTAGATGGAGAAAGTAGGTTTTCAGATGGAAGATCCTTGAACACTTGTGTCTGTGAAGTTGAAACCTTCCAAAAGTAAGAGATGTGGCAGCTGGATGGATGTATGAATGGATGGATAGGTAGACAGATCACTGAAGGAGAGGGATCTCTGAACAGGGGACCAAAGAATTTGAGGATGAAATGAGGTTTTATTTTGTAAATATCTGTGTAGGCTCTGGAGCAGAGGAAGGAGCTCTGGGCTGGGGTTGCAGGAGGTTGCAGGGCTGCAGGAGGAAATGTGAAGAAGATGATTGCAGATGGTGATAGATCCCTAGGTGGAGAAGAGGTGAGATGCAGGAAGTCCCTCTTATCCTCAAGTCACAAGTCAAATGCCTCCTCCCCAGGAAGCCTGGTCTGAGAGCACATCAGGATGTGCAATCAGCCTTGGTCCTCCTGGACCATTTGCCTTCTCTGCTCTGCTTCCACAGCGCTCACCAGAGTCCAGATCACCCAGGGCGCCTCCTCACTCCTCTCTGCCTGCATGTGGCTTTGAGCTGCCTGGAATGTCAAGCTGGGAGACTGTGGGGCGGTGATGACTGCATCCTGTTCCTGCTGGGTCCTTGACCTGGTTTTGCCTCAGACTAGATGGGTGACCTTGGTCATTGGGCTTTTCTGGACTTTAGTTTTGCCCACCTATCAAATAAAGCAGCTTGGCTAAAGCCTCTGAGCCAAGAGTCAGCAAACTATAACCTGGAGGTCAAATCAGCCTGCTGTTTTTCCAGAATCTGGAAAAGAATAGATGTATGTGTATACACAACTGTATACTTGAAACTAACACAGCATTGTAAATCAACTATACTTTCAAAAAAGTTCCTCCAAAGCTTTTTGGCAGCTTTGTGATGCCATTCCCATTCACCTGCTACCACGGCAATAAGGTATGTATATGCATGCATACGTACTCAGTCGTGTGCAATTCTTTGTGACCCCATGGACTGTAGCCTGCTGGGCTCCTCTGTCCATGAGATTTCCCAGGCAAGAATACTGGAGTGGGTGGCCGTGCCCTTCTCCAGGGGATCTTCCCAACCTAGAGATCAAACCTGTGCCTGAATTGCAGGCAGATTTTTTTTTTTAATCGTTGAGCTAGTGAGGAAGCCCTAAGGGATTATGGAGGCAGTGCCACAATGTCTCTGCCATAGACTACCTGTTTATTCTGGCTTCTCTCTCTTATTTTTTACCTGAAAAAATTAAAGCTCTAAACTAAATAATATTTAAGCTCTTTTAATACTAAGTTCTGAATTAACCAAAATGTGAAGGAAGCTGTTTCCTTATATATGTAGGCACTTAAGTGCCTTACATGCTATAATAAATTGGATCTTTTTCCCCCATGCTAAATATATTTGTAACAAAGCAGACTCCGTGACTTCTGTCCTTGGAGCACTAAGTTCTGTGACATTCTCTTTAGTCAGCAAAAGCTAGACAATTAGCATAAGCCTAAGGTCTGGGCCTTTGGTGGAGTGAGATCAAGGTGTGGATTCTGGATGGCACTGTGCTGTCTGGGTACAGCTGGACCGTGATGGCACTGTGCTGTCTGGGTACAGCTGGACCGTCTGCCAGTCAAATCCTTCTTCCATCTTCTTAAAAATGATGTAAACTAAGGTCCCTCCCAGCAGTAACAACTTAGGAATCCATGGTTCTAAGGTCCATATAGTCAGAACTATGGTTTTTCCAGTAGTCGTGTACGGATATGAGCATTGGACCATAAAGAAGAAGGCTGAGCACCAAAGAATTGATGCTTTTGAACTGTGGTGCTGGAGAAGACTCTTGAGAGTCCCTTGGAGTGCAAGGAAATCAAACCAGTCAATCTAAAGGAAATCAACCTTGAATATTCTTTGGAAGGACTGATGCTGAAGCTCCAATACTTTGGTCACCTGATGTGAAGAGAGCCAACTCATTGGAAAAGACCCTGGTTCTGGGAAAGACTGAGGGCAGGAGGAGAAGGGCGACAGAGGATGAGATGGTTGGATGGCATCACTCACTCAATGGACATGAGTTTGAGCAAACTCTGGGAGACTGAGGGACAGGGAAGCCTGGCATGCCGCCATCCACAGGGTTGCAAAGAGTCAGACATGACTTGGTGACTGAACAGCAACAACAAATGGTTCTAAGGGTTCCTGGAATTGGCTGAGTCCCTAGAAAGGCTTCTGGAGACCAGCTCTGTTCTTGGCGTAACATTGGTAATGATGGAGGAAGTGAGAAAAGACTTTGCAGAACAAATAAAAAAGTACACCAGCAACTTCCAAACAAAATATTGGTTTATTTGATTTAATATTAGATGTCCTTTACCACTATAATTTTAATTGTGGATAATTTATGATATCTCTGTAAAGCAAAGCCTGAAAAGTTATTTTTAACTTAGCTTTCAGTATTTATTCACAGTTCAGGTTCATGTCCTCCCCAAAATTCTAACTCCATAACTAAACCTGAAATGGCTTAGCCTCTTTCTTGAATAATACTCAATGAACCAATGGAAGCAAGTCAGACTACTCTGTTGGAGGCATCCAAGGTCACAGCACCAATTTCTATCTTTTGATGATTGGAAGATGGCAAACACTAAGAATAAGTCATGTTTCTGAAATATGGGATGCACCAGAGTTCAAAATAGCCTCCAAAGATTTCGAGGATAAAATGAGATTTTATTATATAAATGTCTATGCAGGTTCTGGCTCCTATTAAAAACAAACAAAACAATTGGGGATTTTGGAAAAGAGCCGTAAAAACAATTGAAGTTTACTGAGTAAGTAGATAGTAGTTTAAGAATCTCTTTGGGGATTGTTGAGAAAGTGACTCCAAGAAATAGAGATGGAAGAGTTTTTTTTAAAATACAGCTTTCCAGGGGAAGTTCTTTCTTTCTGGATTAAAAGGTCAAATGACAATAGCACTAATGATAAATTATACACTCCCAGTTTCTTCTCTTAACCTTTTAATAGCCTTGTGAAGAGTGAAGACTTGCAGCATTCATGTTCAATATGATTCTTATTGGAATTGCGACTTCCTCCAAGTCACCTATGTTTACTGTGAGGATCCAAGAATGTAGATTATGACACTTGAAACAGAAGGAGTCTTTGTTGCTATTGTTGTTGTTAAGTTGCTAAGTCATGTCTGATTCTTTGTGACCCCATGGACTGCAGCATGCCAGGCTTCCCTGTCCTTCACTATCTCTGGTGTTTGCTCAGATTCATGTCCACTGAGTCCATAATGCTACCTAACCACTTCATCCTCTGCCACCCCCTTCTCCTTTTGCCTTCAATCTTTTCCAGCATCAGAAACATTTGGATAATTCACTTTTTAATCTTTCAATAATAATTATGTTAAGCTGTGTACATAGTTATGAGATTCTTATTTTTATTTACATTACTGCCTGCCTTTTATCTCTCTCCCGTTATACCAGGATGAAATAAAACCAACTTTCTTTTTCACTCTCTTAGTATGGTGCCTTTGTTTCTCTCGGGTGCTTGGACTTCTATGTATTTGCAAGGCTTATTTTTCAACAGAACAGTCAGGGTTTACAGAGGAAAGGAATTTTCATTTCCATTACTATTAGGTTGCTGCTGAAATGACTGTAAAATGGGTTGGGGGGGAATGCATTAGTTATTGCTGATGAAGTTGCTTCCTGCCCATCCAAACAGAAAGATGCTGGCCCCCAGCAATGACTGAATTCAGGGACTTGGGCATCTCCCCATCATTTAATTATCTTAAGGCCCAAGTCACTTATCCCACCTCTTTCTGGGTTTCCCCTCATGGGGACTTTCTACGGGTCTTGGCTAACACACAGGAATCTGATGTTTAGAAAGTCACTTTCCTGTCCTTATAAACAATTCCACCATCATAACCTGGCTTCTGGCAGCAGAGGTTCATTTAAATTTTGCTCAGCTTGGTTTACAATTAAGATTTAATTAGTAAACTCATTACAAAGACAGGAAATCACTGACTTTCCCCTAATTCTCTTTCAGGCCCCAGCAAGGACCCAGCTTGTACCTTTGGCTTCAGACGTTTGCAGAAAGTTTTCTCCAAACATTGTTATTTATGTTAACTTTAATTTCAAGATAAAATATTGTTCTTTGCTTTGGGAAATAGCTGGAAGTAAGCTAGGCATTTAGAATTCAGGGTTTCAAGTTCTCTATTTAGAAAATACGTCCTGTGCATATTTTTAAACTTTTTGGACTCAGAGAGTCTGTTTAGATTCTCTGAGCTTTTCCCAAACAGTAGAAATAAAGACTACTGTTGGGAAGTGGGAGAGGAAAGGCCCATAGGGATGATGTAAGGCCAGAAAATAATCACAGCATGGTGACACCCTCAGAATATTTCAGAACACTGTGAATCTCATGGCAACTCCAAGAGCACAGAAGGAGGGGTGGCTGAACTCTGTAAGCTAAGGTGAAGCATTCGTATTTTGCTAAAACCAAAAAGCAGTAGGGAAGCGTTTGCCAAAAAGCTATGAAAAATGAGGGATAAATGGGTACTCAGCTGAGACAGAGCTTTCCAATGTTAGAAGAAGTTTCCGGGAGGAAAACATTTTAGCTGATAATATTTCTATTGAGCGAAAGCTATTAATATATAAATTTATCCTGAGAAAATGAGGTCCCTTTAGGAGAACAAGGGAAACTTTTGTATCAGAGCTTAAGTGTTATTGATATACTTAAGGCACTGAGATTCACATGCAGACACTTACTTTGACCACACAATGATGATTCCAGTACATTTGAAAGAAATTTCTTTCCCTTTCAAATACTCCTATTTTGTTTCATGTGACCTTTGACCCTTAAGGAAAGTTTTATATGTTTAGATGAGTGACTAAGTTTTAGAAATTCAATCTTTCAAAACTTACTCTTTTAGAAGTAACTATAAGTTGTCTCTGATATTAGATGTATTTTTGAAGTAATGAATCAAAGTTTTTTTTTTTTTAATTGACTCAGTGATTATGATGGAGCTTTATTCTTTAGTGAGTTCTCTATTCATGCTAATTATTTTTTGTTCTGACAGAAGAAGAGAATACAGACCAGAAAGGTTAAGTGACTTTCCTGAGGTCACACAGCAAACTTGAAGGCAAGGCAGAAATAAGGTCGGTTTGTTTATTTGTTTTAATTATGTGTGGAGTTCTGGGCAAACTCAAAGGTAAAAGTTATTGGAAGCTGTAAAAATCAGGACCCATAATGCTTAGTGGGTGTTACTCTCAGGCAATCTCCAACAGCTTTTATGAGGCTTTGGAATGTGTCAATAGATAGCTCAGTGACCCTCTGGGAAGGGGCAAATCAAACCCTTTCCTCTGGGAAGCCTCAGCCAGTTGCTCCTGGAGATTTTCAGTCAGAGGAGGAAACGCCAACTTTGCTTTCAAAATGTTCTCAAAAGAGTTTTGAGAACACACAACTCAATATTTGTAGGACACATATTAAGTTAACTTTAAAAATGCATTTAAAATACTGTTTGATTTCATTTATTCGAGGTACCTAGAACAGTCAAATTCATGGAGTCGGAAAGTACATTGGTAGGTAGCAGGGCCTGGGGAATANCACATATTAAGTTAACTTAAAAAATGCATTTAAAATACTGTTTGATTTCATTTATTCGAGGTACCTAGAACAGTCAAATTCATGGAGTCGGAAAGTACATTGGTAGGTAGCAGGGCCTGGGGAATAGGAGGTGGGGACACGTGATAGTTTAATGGGAACAGAGTTTCAGTCTAGGAAGGGGAAAAATCTGGGAGATGGATGATGCAGTGTGAAAAAAATGTACTTAGTGCCATTGAACTGTACCGTTAAATATGGATAAAATGTTTGATATTATGCGACTTTTGCCACAAGTAAAAAAATTAAGAAAAGAATGTAGATGTGTATGTGTAACTGAGTCATGCTGCTATACAGAAGAAATAAACACACCATTGTAAACCAACTCTACTTCAATAAAAATGGGAAAAAAAAGGATACAGGCCAAGTTACTGAGAAGAGGATCAAGCAATCAGACGGCTTACCAGAAGCAGGGGTGGCTGAACTCTGCCTCGTCTCCTGCCTCGTTGGCTCTGGTGGAAGGCTGGCAGCCAGTGTGGCAGCAGCAGGCAGAAGCCAGCGTAACAGGAGTTCAGGTCTTAGCTGTGAAATGTCAGGTGCCAGACCTGATGGTAAGAAGGGCAGAGAAAAGGAAGACAAGACAAAGATGTCTAAAAGAACAATTAAAGAAAGAGGGCTTCCCTCATAGCTCAGTTGGTGAAGTATCTGCCTGCGATGTAGGAGACCCTGATGCGATTCCTGGGTCGGGAATATCCACTGGAGAAAGGATAGGCTGCCCACTCCAGTATTCTTGAGCTTCCCTTGTGGCTCAGCTGGTAAAAGAATCCGCCTGCAATGCGGAAGCCCTAGGTTCGATCCTGGGTTGGGAAGATCCCCTGGAGAAGGGAAAGGCTACCCACTCCAGTATTCTGGCCTGGAGAATTCCATGGACTGTGTAGTCCATCGGGTCACAGAGAGTCGGACACAACTGAGCCACTTTCACTTTCACTTCACTTCACTTTCAAAGAAAGCAGATATACTGATAACACAAAGGGATATAAAACTTCCAGAAATGTCAGCACAGAGACTGGCGGTGACTGGTCTTCAGAGGTTACTGTCCTCAGTGGAGGTTCCACTTAATGGAAATACAGGAACTGTGAACCACAGCAGAGATCTGTCCGAGCTGTGTGAGGAGTGGCTGAAGTCCACAGAAAGGGCTCTGAGAAGGGGTTCCCTAATTTCTCTGGTGAAGGAATTCTGTTTGGAAAGGTATGGGGGCTGGGGCTTTAGCAGTTATAAGAACCAAATGCAATGCTTGGAATTTGACTGAATCTTATTTGGAAAATAACAGCTATCAAAAATATTCTTGGCACAGGGGCTTCCTGGTGGCTCAGTGATGAAGAATCCTCCTGCCAATGCAGAAGACATGGGATGGGTTCGATCCCTGATCCAGGAAGATCCCACATGCTGAGGAGCAGCTAAGCCCCCATGCACCACAACTATTGAGCCTATTCTCTCGAGTCCAGGAGTCGCAAATACTGAACCCATGTGCCATGACTCCTGAAGCCTGTGCACCCTAGGGCCCAAATCCACAGCAAGAGAAAGTGTGAAAGTGTTAGTCGCTCAGTCGTGTCCGACTCTTTATGATTCTGTGGATTGTAATCTGCCACGCTCCTCTGTCCATGGAATTCTCCAGGCAAGAATACTGGAGTGGGTAGCCATTCCCTTCTCCAAGGGATCTTCCTGACCCAGGATTTGAACCTGGGTCTCCTGCATTGCAGGCAGACTCTTTACCATCTAAGCCACCAGAGAAGCCCTGCAACAAGAGAAGCCACCACAACGAGAAGCATGACAGTTAAAAAGTATCCCTCATTCTCTGCAGCTGGAGAAAAGCCCATGCAGCAATGAAAAATAAATAAAAATAAATAAAAATAAATAAAATTATTTTTAAAACTTATTGGTGTAATTGGGAACATTTAGATATGGATTAGATATTTTAATAGATTACATTATGAAATTAAGCTCCCTGATGGCTCAGATGGAATAATTATGGAATTATTATAGATTTTCCTGGATGCAATTAGATTATTGTGGTTAAGCAGTTTACCCATACTTTTAGATGATGTATTCTAAAGCTGTCAGAAACTTGGAAAAAGCTGTGTATGTGCATGCATGCACACACGTATATGTACATGGATACGTATGTGTGTTTGTGTACATCCATATATTTATGCAGAAGATGGTTGAAAGAATCATGGAATCACTCGGCTTCTAGATCGTTAACTCCCTGGCAACTTGACATCATTAGTAGATTAAATATGAATGGCAAACTCTGAACCAGGGCAAGCAAATAAAATATTTTCAATGTCAAAAAACGAACAAGGCTAATCAGCAGTATCTTGGTATCTTAACGCCCAACTGAACATGCTTTAGAAAATGCTCTTAACAATTCAATCAACTTTAGTGCAAAATGAAAGATATTTTCTACAATGCGACATTTCTCATTGTTATGGGCTGAACTGCATCACTGTCCCCCCAACCCCTGCCATTCATGTGCTGAAGTCCTCACCCCTAGAACCTCAGAATGTGTCCATATTTGAAGACTGTGCTTATGCTCAGTTGTCCAGTTGTATCCGACTCTTTGCAACCCCCTGGACTGTAGCGCCTCTGTCCATGGGATTCTCTAGGCAAGAATACTGGAGCGGGTTGCCATTTCCTTCTCTAGGAGGTCTTCCCAACCCAGGGATCAAACTTGAGTCTCCTGGGTCTCTTGCATTGGCAGGTGGATTCTTTACCACTGTGTCACCTGGGCAGGCCTATATTTGGAGATACTTGGTATTTAAAGAGGTTAGAAAGTTAAACTGAAGTCTTTAGAGTGGGTCATTGTTATTTTAAAAACATGGAAATTATCATAAAATACACAGAAGAAAAGAATAGCAAACAGCAGGCCCTTTTCCAAGTGCTCTCTGTGTCTGACACATGTCTTCTCTCCACTGTCTCTAAGCCACAGACAGGTTTAGCTCCCCCACTGTCAGGGTGGGGAGAAGGAAGCCACCCAAGGTCACACAATATTCATGCTATCGAAGTTGAGATTCAAATCCAAGGGGTCTAACATCCAGAGATTTGTTTTTCTCTGCTTTATCATACTTCTTCTACAGCTTTATACATATAAATGACTAAAGCATAAATGTTATCGTGTTTGTTGGATTAAATTCTACAACTTCCCCTAGTCAGAATTCCAAGTTCAGAACCAGGGCCTGTATCCAGAAGTGATAGGAAAGAAATGATCCGTCCATTGAACAGAGGATAGTTTTTGTGGGTATAAGCTACCATCTCCCTCAGGAGAAAAATTATGGACTAGATCCCCAAGGAGATGAACCAGTATTCACGTGTTTTGTCAAAGCACACATCCTAAATCAAGTCAGTGGACATAGTTTTAGCCATACTGTACTCTTTGTGTGTGTTTCTCAAAAAATACAGAGAGATAGACCCAGAAAGAGAAGCAACGGCCCAACAGGAAAAATTTATGGAAGTTTATAAGAATAAAATATAGCATTAAATGCTTTAAAATCTGCCAGAAGCCCTGGATGGCACCCCTTGACTCTTCCCTTAGAACATGCCTGGTAAGTGGGCTGAGTGGGCCAGACAGACTGTCTCTGAGTTCTGTCCAGATGCATACCTCACTTGCCTTCCTGTATGTCCAGACATACAAAGCCCTCAACTCTTGACCTTTTTCTCCTCTTGTTAACATGTCTTGAATGGAGAGGAGACTCAGGAAGCTGTGCTGTTTTATCTTTTGTTTGAGCCCCAAAGACAGAAGCTACTGAGACCAGGAGACTTGTCCTCAGACTTAGACTCCCAGACTCGGAGCAAAATTTCCCCAAGGTCCTTTCTCTGCCTTCCCAGGGAGAGTTTCTAGGCACATGGAGGATTCCGAGGTCTCCAGCCGACTCCCGGTGGTTTCTTTAAATGGACACCTGGAGTCCTGGAGGCAGCGCATCCTGTCCCAGTTCAGGGGCATTCATTCGACTCCTGCTGACACTGGCCTGCATGGGATGCTTTTACTTTCAGCTTTTCGACAAATGCTTGTTTCTCCATCCTCTGTGCATCCACAAGCCCGTGGTAGGTCAGTCATTGCTTCCCCCAGCTTTGAGCACACATCAGGTTCCCAGGTACAGTTGGGTGGGAGAGGCACTAAGCTGACGAAGGTGAGCTAGTCTGAGTCCCGTTCCTTCAGAGCATCTTACGTGACCCAGAATATATTTTCCCACCTTTGCACTGTGTGTGTGTGTTGTGTGTGTAGTGTGCGTGCTTAGTCTCTAGGTTGTGCCAGACTCTGCAACTCCGTGGACTCTAGCTTCCCAGGCTCCTCTGTCCATGGGATTCTCCAGGCAAGAATACTGGAGTGGGTTGCCATGCCCTCCTCCAGGGGATCTTCCCAACCCAGGGACTGAACCCTTATCTCCCGTGTCTCCTGCACTGGCAGATATGTTCTTTACCACTGAGCCATCTGGGAAGACCCACCTTTGCATCNAGGCAAGAATACTGGAGTGGGTTGCCATGCCCTCCTCCAGGGGATCTTCCCAACCCAGGGACTGAACCCTTATCTCCTGTGTCTCCTGCACTGGCAGATATGTTCTTTACCACTGAGCCATCTGGGAAGACCCACCTTTGCATCAGAAGCATTTTCCTTTTTGAAAAAATATTTTTCCTGTGTGGACCATTTAAAAAAATATTTATTGAATCTGTTACAGATTGCTTCTGTTTCATGTTTTGGTTTTTTGGTCATGAGGCATGTGAGATCTTAGCTCCCCAACCTGCACTCCCTGCATTGGAAGGTGAAATGTTAGCCACCGGCCCACCAAGAAGGTCCCTAGAAGCACTCTTTGAACGACACCTCACTTACCTCCGATTTTTGAAAGAATTTTGTGTGTCCAATTTAATAAACATCACATTTTGCTCCATGCAACTCCAGAGCCTAGTGATCTGAGCTGACAGCCTGGGTTAAGGGTAGGGCTTGGGGAAACCATCTTCCTTTCTTACCTCATCAATGGTGTTACCTCTAAAGCTTGGTGCTGCAGAACCAACTTCCCAGAGACCAGAGGACCATTCTTGGTTCAAGGATCTTGAAGTGGCTGAAAATTCATTTAAGCTTTTAAAATTCATTTTCAGGAAGTTAGATTCATTTCCTCATTTTTATTATTCACAGCAAAAAAAAAATTGAAGGTGGCATAATGAGAGCAAATAGCAAATGACAAGAATAGCAAAGTGATTTATTTAATAACATGGTGGCTGGCTTGTGTTACATCATGTGTCTGCTCCAGAAACAACCCCACTATTTCTAAGAGGTTCTTTGAACTGTTGAAGATTTATCAAATTTCCATTAAATTTTTTGGGATTCAAAGAACCCAGTTAGGGAATCTCTGGTGTAATTAAAATAAATGGACGCCCACACAGGGGTGCGGGGTGGGGGCGGGAACTACAGTTCTTCTGCTCTTTCAGTTTGTCACCAGAATCAATCATTTGTGCTTCCTGTGGCCCATCATGAATTTGAATAGTTAAAAAGTATGGTTGGGCTTCCCAGGTGTTTTGATGGTAAAAATCTGCCTGCCAGTGCAGGAGATACAGGAGATGTTGGCTTGATCCTTGGGTAGGAAAGATCCCCTGGAGAAGGGAATGGAAACCTATTCCAGTATTGGAGAATGCCATGAACAGAGGAGCCTGGTAGGCTATAGTCCATTGGGGTTGCAAAGAGTCAGGCATGACTGGGCATGCACACACAAAAACTAGGGTTAGGGTCCTAAAGATTACCCTACCAAGTGTTGGTGCCTTTGGAAAACTAACAATCCAAGAAAGATTTCCCAACTTGAATTGGGTGGTGGGATATGTAATGGTGTCATATAGGGATATTCCATTTGCAGATGGTTTGGAAAAGCCTTTATTCTTCACACATGATCTCTTATTTGAAAAGAATAGGACAAATATTATTTTCATAATGCAAAGAACACAAAAAACCTTTACAAAATTTGCTATGAGGATTTGAAGATCTGGTTCCCATCTTGATGACATAATCTCAACAGAGGGGATTATTGGAATTTTAGCAGAAAGGCATGAGATTTTCATCTTTATAGGAAGAGGGAAGGAGTTTACAAAAAAAAAAAAAAAAAGCTAAGCAAAATAGATCTAAGTGCATAACAAAGTTTCCCAACAGAATATTTAAGTCTTCTAAAAAAAAAAACAAAAGGAGTAGTCTTGCTTACTGGTAAGAGGAAGTGGCAGCAGGTCAGTTTGCAGTCTCCAGAAAAATAGCAATATCAAAGCCTGAACATTTTCTGAGAGTAGAGTAAATCATTATGATTGGCATACCCGGTCAGTTTGTGAGCAACTTTGAAGACACTGAATTCTTTCAAGAGCATTAGATTTACTTCATAGGCTGGTTGAAAAAAGTGTTTTTCTTCTTTTTTAAAAAAAATTTATTGAAGTATAGTTGGACTACACTACTATATGTTACAGGTGTACAATATAGTGATTCATAAACTGTAAAGCTTACACTTCTTTTATAGCCATTGTAAAATATTAGCTATATTTCCCATGTTGATCCATTTGTATGAGGCACCTAGCATAGTCAAATTCAGAGACATAAAGTGCATTGGTGGATGCCAGGGGCCAGGGTTGGGGAGAGGGATGGGGTCAGTTAAGTCAGTTCTGTCTCGTATCTGACTGTAGTCATGTCTGACTCATTGCAATCCCATGGACTGCAGCATGCCAAGCTTCCCTGTCCAATACTAATGCCTGGGCCTTGCTCAAACTCATGTACATTGAGTCAGTGATGCGATCCAACCTTTTTATCCTCTGTTGTCCCCTTCTCCTCCTGCCTTCAATCTTTCTCAGCATCAGGGTCTTTTCCAATGAGTCAGTTCTTCGCATCAGGTGGCCAAATGATTGAAGCTTCAACTTCAGCATCTGTCCTTCCAATGAATATTCAGGACTGATTTCCTTTAGGATTGACTGGTTTGATGTCCTTGCTGTCCAAGGGACTGTCAAGAGTCTTCTCCAACACCACAGTTCAAAAGCATCAATTCTTTGGTGCTCAGTTTTCTTTAAGGTCCAACTCTCACATCCACACATGATTACTGGAAAAACCATAGCTTTGACTAGATGGACCTTTGTCAGTAAAGTAATATCTCTACTTTTTAATATGCTTTCTAGGGTGCTCATAATTTNTTCTTTGGTGCTCAGTTTTCTTTAAGGTCCAACTCTCACATCCACACATGATTACTGGAAAAACCATAGCTTTGACTAGATGGACCTTTGTCAGTAAAGTAATATCTCTACTTTTTAATATGCTTTCTAGGGTGCTCATAATTTTTCTTCCAAGGAGCAAGCGTCTCTTAATTTCATGGCTGCAATCACCATCTGCAGTGATTTGGGAGCCCAAAAAATCAAGTGCGTCACTGTTTCCGCTGTTTCCCCATCTATTTGCCATGAAGTGATGGGACCAGATGCCATTATCTTAGTTTTCTGAATGATGAGTTTTAAGCCAACTTTTTCACTCTCCTCTTTCATTTTCACCAACAGGCTCTTTAGTTCTTCTTCACTTTCCGCCATAGGGTGGTGTTATCTGTATATCTGAGGTTATTGATATTTCTCCCTGTGATCTTTATTCCAGCCTGTGCTTCATCCAGTCCCAGTATTTCTCTACTCTGCATACAAGTTAAATAAGCAGAGTGCCAATATACAGCCTTGACGTACTCCTTTCCCAATTTGGAACCAGTCTGTTGTTCCATGTCCGATTCTAACTGTTGCTTCTTGACCTGCATACAGATTTCTCAGGAGGCATGTAGGCTGGTCTGGTATTCCTCTTTAAGAATTTTCCAGTTTATTGTGATCCACATAGTCAAAGGGTTTGGCATAGTCAGTAGAGAAGAAGTAGATGTTTTTCTGGAACTCTCTTGTTTTATCGATGACACAATGGATGTTGGCAATTTGATCTCTGGTTCCTCTGCCTTTTCTAAATCCAGCTTGAACATCTGAAAGTTCTCTGTTCATGTACTGTGGAAGCCTGGCTTGGACAGTTTTGAGCATTGCTTTGCTAGCATGTGAGATGAGTGCAATTGTGCAATAGTTTGAGCATTCTTTGGCATTGCCTTTCTTTGGGATTGGAATGAAAACTGACCTTTTCAAGTGCTGTGGCCACTGCTGAGTTTTCCAAATTTGCTGGCGTTGAGTGCAGCACTTTAAAAGCATCATCTTTTAGGACTTGAAATAACTCAACTGGAATTCCATCACCTCCACTAGATTTGTTTGTAATGATGCTTCCTAAGGCCCGCTTGACTTCACATTCCAGGATGTCTGGCTCTAGGTGAGTGATCACACCCTCGTGATTATGTGGGTCATGAAGATCTTTTTTGAATAGTTCTTCTGTGTACTCTTGCCACTTCTTCTTAATATCTTCTGCTTCTGTTAGGTCCATACCATTCTGTCCCATATTGTGCCCATCTTTACATGAAATATTCCCTTGATATCTCTAACTTTCCTGAAGAGATCTCTAGTCTTTCCCATTTTGTTGTTTTCCTCAATAGAAAACAATAGAGTGAAATGGGGAGTTAGTATTTAATTGGGACACAGTTTCAGTTTAGGAAGATGAAAAATTCAGAAGAGGATGATGGTGAGAGTTGCACAGCAGAAGTGTTTTTCAAATAAAGTATGTTTTGGCCTCTTTGAATTCTGATTTTTTTTTTTGGGTGCAGTGCTCGCCAGTGATTCAAGTGTGTATTGCACATGCTTGTGTCATGTAATGCACTGGAAAGAACTTTCCCAGATCTCAAGTGCACATACATTGTGACTTGGCCCATGAGAGCTTTCTCTGTTTTATGCTTGGGCCTATAGACTTAACTTTACATTTACTTTCAGAAACAGAAAAGATAGACTTTCAAAATCTGCTTCCCGCCTCAGTAGTTATCAACATTCAAAATATTTCAAGTGGAATGCCTTGGTGGAACTCTTCCCACACTGATTATTAATAACCCTCTGATCATAAAGTTTTGGTGTTACTCTCAGTTAAGATGGAATAGTATTCTGTCAAGGGGAAATAAAAGGACTTCTTAGATGGCTCAGTGGTAAAGAATCAGCCTGCCAATGCAGGAGATGCAGGAGATGCAGGTTCTTTGGGAAGATCCCCTGAAGGAGGAAATTGCAACCCAGTATTTTTGCCTGGAAAACTCCTCAGGCATAGAGCCTGGTGGTCTACAGTCCATGGGGTCACAAAAGAGTCAGACACAACTGAGCACACATGCGCAAGGAGAAAGAATATATCATCTAAAATATTGGAGTGGGAAATTGGGATTGACACATATGCCCTAGTGATACTGTGTGTGAAATAGACAACTAATGACAGCCTACTGTATTGCACAGGAAACTCTGCTCAGTGCTCTGTGGTGACCTAAATGGGAAGGAAATCCAAAAAAGAGGGCATATATATATGTGTACAGCTGGTTCACTTTGCTGTACCTTAGAAACTAATGCAGCATCGTAAAGCAGCTATGCGTGCATGCATGGCGTGCATGGTGTGTGTGCCTGGGGCACGTGCTAAGTCACTTCAGCTGAGCCCAACTCTGCGACTCTTATGGACTGTAGCCAGTCAGGCTCCTCTGTCCATGGAATTCTCCAGGCAAGGATATTG
The DNA here is from genome assembly GCA_006410875.1 of Neotragus pygmaeus. Classification (NCBI taxonomy): domain Eukaryota; kingdom Metazoa; phylum Chordata; class Mammalia; order Artiodactyla; family Bovidae; genus Neotragus; species Neotragus pygmaeus. Next base: position 767,473 of record SJYV01019718.1, read on the forward strand.
GAGTGGGTTGCTATGCCCTCCCCCAGGAGATCTTCCTGATCCAAGAATCGAACCTGCGTCTCTTACGTCTCCTGCATTGGCAGGTGGATTCTTTACCACCAGCGCCATACTCCAATAAAAATCAACAATAAAAAATATTGAAGTGGGGCAAAATCTACATTTTTAAAAATGGTGAATGATAGAATGAGTATTTTAGGTCTTTGCCTCCTGCCTCCACCCAGGATGTGGAGGGAACCCTCAAGAAAAACAACTCCATGCTTGATGTTTCACAGCAAACAATAGCTGTCCAGCCGTCTCCTGGTGACTTTTGTCTTCCTAAATCTAATCCCGAGATAAATCTTGTTTCCTACACTTGACGGGTCCCTCTTTCACTCATCCTGGATCCATCAGGCACATTGTGGTTGGCTCATTGTGAAGAAACAAAACTGACAGCTTCCTTCCTCCAAGTAAACAGCACTGCTACTTAGACACAGTTCAAGGAGTTTATCACCCCGATGCCGCTCTTCTTCTAGGCAGGCAAAGGAGAGTCAGCTCTAAGTTCCAGCTCAGCTGCTTCATCCCCTGCCAATATTTCCAATTTTCACCAACAGAAAAAAGTTGCAATTACTCAATCAGTGGCCTGTTTTCATGGCCCTCACCTCCATTTTTCTCCTGTTCACTAGGGTAACCATGAGCCCCTCATCTTTGCTCCACTTGGTTGCCATGTATGGTCATAACACGAGTACAGGCGCGGGGGACCCTGCTGATGCCATGTCAGCATTGGCTTTCTCTCTGCTTTAACCCTGGACAACTGAACTGGAATAGAGTCAGCATGGGATCCCCTTGCCTGGCCCTCCCCTGAGTCTCACAGTTTCCATCCTGTCGGTTCACTGGAGGAGAGGTCAAGAAATTCAGGGGCTCCCCCAGCAGGACACCAGGACAGAAGGGGCTGTGATGTCATGCCGGGTGCTTGCAGAGGATCTGGTCAGGGAAACCACGTCCTGCCATCCAGCAGTATTCCCCGTTCTCATGCTCTCAGAAGACAAATCATTCCCACTTCCCATTGTTTCTCCAGGCACTAGCTTCCTCTTGTTTGTCCCACTTTCATAAACCAATGAGTCATGTCACGTGCTTGAGCGACTTCCCTCCTGAGGGTCATTCCAGGACCAGCCTCAGCAGAGATCTGAACAGCAGCTGGGGCAGGAGTTCTGTTTAGGGTTTTGATCTATAGGTTGGGTTTTGTTCGTGTCATTTCTTATAGAGGAGGTGGAAGGAAAAGGCTTCTTGGGCTTTTTTTTTTTTTTTGCTTTTTTGCTGGCAAACAGCTCAGAAGTGCTGATCTGAATCTCCATGTTGTTCGGGACTCCAAACAAAATGTCTGGGGATACTTAGTTTACACTGCGGGAAAGGGGGGCAGTCCTCGCAAAACATCCATTGAGAGAAACAGCTTTTCAGCCTCCTTAGGTGAGTGCCGTCATCAGCAAGGAGGGCAGTGGCATCCTTAGAGCATGCTCTGGGGCCCCCGGGTGTCGCAGCTCCCTGCACACTTCCCTTCCTGAGAGGCAGCAAGTTTGAACAAAGACCCTGCTGACAGAATGGTTGAGGAGCTCCCTGAGAAGGCATTGCTAGTGTCACACGAAGGTGGGTTGGCCCAGGGAAGCTGGCATGGAGGTGACCAGAGCCTGCTGCTTGCCTGGATGTTCTGCAAGGGAGGTGCTTCTATAGGAAGTGGAGGTGGAAGGGAATGAGAAAATGGACATTTTAAAGGCATTGTGATATGTGTAAAGAGGAGACGTGTCACTTTCAGAAAGGCATTTCCTTTGTTTGTTCTTAAGGGTGCAAGGGATTTACCAGTTTACATCTCATCCACCCAGGGTAACACAGGATTTCTAATGACCTTGTCTCCTTTTGGGACTGGGCTTTGAGTATGGCAGAGGCGGAAGCTGCTAGTTCTGTCTTGGGTCCTTCCGTTTCAGTCCCTTCGCCCTTGTTTTCCCACATTTTATTCTCTCATCCCCATTCTACCAACACCAAGACCTCGTTAGGGCACAGATGTTTTGTCAAGGCCTCTCTATTCTGTCACCAGGAAGCCTGGGTTTTGGACCTGGCTCAGGCACTATCTCTGGGAATCCCTTTACCCTCACTCTGTGCGGGGCAACACTTCCCCTCCTGAAGCAGGAAAAAGATCTCTTGGGGGGACCTCAGTGGGTTCTTGGGAGGTGGAGATGTGCTGTTTCAGCCAGCCCTGAAGGATGGCTGAGTGTTGGCCCTGGGAAGTGGGGAGAGAAGGGGAATGGGAAAGGAGTGTGTGCTCTGGGAACAAGGGCATGTATGCAATGGCTCTGAAGAGAAGAGCTGTGATGGGAAAAAGGAGAGATCTTCATACTTAGACCTTGGGTGGGAACCTGGGGCAGGGCTGGAGAGCAGTAAGGCTGAAGCAGGCAATGGAGACAGAAACCAGATCAAAGGCTGCTCGTATGAGTATTTTCAGGATTTTCATATTAGTTAGTCAGTTAGTCATGTTACACTCTTTACAACCCCATGGACTGTAGCCTGCCAGGCTCCTCTGTCCATGGGATTCTCCAGGCAAGAATACTGGAGTTGACAGCCATTCCCTTATCCAGGGGATCTTCCTGACCTGGGGATGGAACCCGGATCTCCTTTATTGCAAGAGGGTTCTTTACTGATATTAACCCAACAACAATGAAAAGCTGATTCTTCAGCAGAAAATCTGGCTAAACAATAGTGAGGTAAGACCCCCTCCTCATATTACTGACATCAGAAGGCAGTGGAGGCATAGACTGTGAACTTCAAGGACCTAATCCAAAATAGTGGGATAAATACAATATTGTCATTTAAAAGATTTTGCCCCCAAAAGGACAGTAACAAAAACAACAACAAAACAGTGTGTCATCATCACCACTATCACCTCCACCACAGCCACCATCATCCTTCGATTTTAAAAAAGGAGACACTTTAGCAAAAAAGAAAAAAAAAAAGGTAACCTTAGAATAAGGGAAATTACTTAGGTTTAATCATTTTGTCATTATGAAAAGATCTACATTGCTGTGACTATTACTATCACTATTATTATTTTGACCTGGACCCGTGAGAACTTTTTCATAGTCTGGCACTCACCAATGTAGTGGCACTTGGAAATCACTGGTGAAGGTCAGCAGTTCTTGGGATGGTGAAGAAGACACAAGGCTGATGTGAATGAGTTTATGGGAGATGAACTATCAGCCTGGATTGGGGGTCAGTTAGGAATACAGGGGAGGTGATGGGTATACAAGCCTCTAAGATCTTTTCTCCCAGATGGTGGAGTAGAAGCAGGTGTACTCATCTTCTCCTGAGAGAACTCCAAAATTACAACTCACTGCTGAGCAACTGTTGACAGGAGAATGTAGGATCCCACCAAAAAAATATATCCGACATCCAAGGGCAAAGGAGAAGCCCCAGCAAGATGGTAGGAGGGACAAAATCATGTTTAGAATCAAACCCCATACCCGCCAGAGATGCTCAGAGGGCTCAAACAAACCTTGTGTGCACCAGGACCTAGAGACCCCATAGAGACTGAGACAGAACTGTCTTTGAAGGTCTCCTGCAGAGGTACAGGTCAGCAGTGGACTGCTGCAGGGGCAGGGGCTCTGGGTACGGTAGACCTGGGTATGGCATAAGTCCTCTTGGAGGAGGTCACCATAAACCCCACCATAGAGCCACCAGAACTTACACAGGACTGGGGAAACAGACTCTTGGAGGGCAGGAACAAAACCTTGTGTGCACCAGGACCTGGGAGAAAGGAGCAGTGACCCCACAAGAGACTGAACCAGACTTGCCTGTGAGTGTCCAGGAGTCTCCGTGGAGGCATGGTGGGCTGCTGCAGGGTTGGCGCACTGAGTGCAGCAGTGTGTCCATGGGACCTGTTGAAGGAGATCTCCATTATCTTCACTACCTCCACCATAGTTTGGCCTCAGGTCAAACAACAGAGAGGGAACACACCTCCACCCATCAACAGAAAATTGGATTAAAGATTTTCTGAGCAATGGCACCCCACTCCAGTACTCTTGCCTGGAGAATCCCATGGATGGAGGAGCCTGGTAGGCTGTAGTCCATGGGGTCACGAAGAGTCCGACTCGACTGAGCGACTTCACTTTTACTTTTCACTTTCACACATTGGAGAAGGAAATGGTAGCCCACTCCAGTGTTCTTGCTGGAGAATCCCAGGGATGGGGGAGCCTGATGGGCTGCCGTCTATGGGGTCACACAGAGTCGGACACGACTGAAGCGACTTAGCAGCAGCAGCAGCAGCAGCAGAGCATGGCCCTGCCCATCAGAACAAGTCAGTCTCTCCCATCAGAGGCTCTTCCATAAGCCTCTTATCCTTCTCCATCAGAGGGCAGATAGACTGAAAACCACNGACTGAAGCGACTTAGCAGCAGCAGCAGCAGCAGCAGAGCATGGCCCTGCCCATCAGAACAAGTCAGTCTCTCCCATCAGAGGCTCTTCCATAAGCCTCTTATCCTTCTCCATCAGAGGGCAGATAGACTGAAAACCACAACCACAGAAAACTAACCAATCTGATCACATGGACCACAGCCTTGGCTAACTCAATGAAACTATGAGCCATGCCATATAGGGCCACCCAAATGGATGGGTCATGGTGGAAAGTTCTGACAAAATGTGATCCACTGGAGAAGGGAATGACAAACCAGTATTCTTGCCTTGAGAACCCCATGAACAGTATGAAAAGGAAAAAAGATAGGACACTGAAAGATGAGCTCCTCAGGTTGGTAGGTGCCCAATATGCTACTGGAGATCAGTGGAGAAATAACTCCAGAAAGATTGAAGAGATGGAACCACAGAAAAACAACACTCAGTTGTGGATGTGACTGTTGATGGAAGTAAAGTCTGATGCTGTAAAGAGAAATATTGCATAGGAACCTGGAATGTTAGGTCNTCCACTGGAGAAGGGAATGACAAACCAGTATTCTTGCCTTGAGAACCCCATGAACAGTATGAAAAGGAAAAAAGATAGGACACTGAAAGATGAGCTCCTCAGGTTGGTAGGTGCCCAATATGCTACTGGAGATCAGTGGAGAAATAACTCCAGAAAGATTGAAGAGATGGAGCCACAGAAAAACAACACTCAGTTGTGGATGTGACTGTTGATGGAAGTAAAGTCTGATGCTGTAAAGAGAAATATTGCATAGGAACCTGGAATGTTAGGTCCATGAATCAAGGCAAATGGGAAGTGGTCAAACAGGAGATGGCAAGAGTGAACATTGATATTTTAGGAATCAGCGGACTAAAGTGGACTAGAATGGGTGAATTTAACTCAGATGACCATTATATCTACTACCGCGGGCAGGAATCCCTCAAAAGAAATGGAGTAGCCATCATGGTCAACAAAAGAGTCTGAAATGCAGTACTTGGATGCAATCTCAAAAACGACAGGATGGGTTGCAAGGAGATCCAGTCCATCCTAAAGGAGATCAGTCTTGAGTGTTCATTGGAAGGACTGATGCTGAAGCTGAAGCTCTGAACTATGGTGTTGGAGAAGACTCTTGAGAGTCCCTTGGGTTGCAAGGAGATCTAGTCCATTCTAAAGGAAATGAGTCCTGAATTCATTGGAAGGACTGATGCTGAAGCTGAAGCTCCAATACTTTGGCCACCTGAAGTGAAGAACTGACTCATTGGAAAAGACCCTGATGCTGGGAAAGATTGAAGGTGGGAGTAGAAGGGAACAAGAGAGGATGAGATGATTGAATGGCATCTGCAATTCTATGATCATGAGTTTGAGTAAACTCTGGGAGTTGGTGATGGACAGGGAGGCCTGATGTGCTACAGTCCATGGGGTTGCAAAGAGTCAGACGTGATTGAGGGACTAAACTGAACTGAACTGAAGCTGCTTGCAACACACTATATACTCAACAAATGTCAGTTGAGACTTACGTCAAATTGGTAATAATTATTAGGTACTCTATATAATGAAAAATTGGATTTTGTTGTTGTTCAATCGCTAAGTTGTGTCCAGCTCTTTGTGTCCAGCTCATGGACTACAGCACTCCAGGCTCTTCTGCCCTCCACTATCTTCCAAAGTTTCCTCAGATTCATGGCCATTGACTCTAGGAGACTATAACCATCTTGTCCTCAGCCGCATCCTTCTCCTGTTGCCTTTGGTCTTTCCCAGCATTACGGGTTTTTCTAATGACATAGCTAAGAGAGGTGTTATTATTCCCAAATTAGAAAATTTTAAATGGCGTCTAAGTTTCACATTGTGTTTCCATTGGACAGTGATATTCTATCGGAGCTGGAAATGTTTCTTTCCTGGGCTTAGAACTGGCTTTTAGAATGTGTTCATTGCCTTCTCCTTGTGTTTATGTACAAGCCAGCAAAACTATGTAACCACAGATCACACTAGCCATACCTCAAACACTTTGAATCCATGTGAGATGGTCAATCTGGTCCAATACTCTGTGTCAAGAAAACTGAAAGAAGATGATTGTGTCTTCATTACGTACAGAATCTCTCGTGTCAACATTTGCTGAAACAATCCAGAGGAAAAGAAATCATGAGATCACAATGTCAAAAAGTGAAATGGAAGAATTACAAGCTCATCACTGTTTTAATGATTATGGCTGGAACAGGGGATGCTGGAGAAGGTGACAAATGAGTTCTGTGTCTTTTACCATGGGAAAGTTGGTTGATTTTTTTTTCTAATTAATTCTGTACATTCCAGATACTGACTAGAATTGAGTACATTTATTTTGTGACCTTTATATTTGATATTTAACAAACTATTTTGTCCATGAATAAAAAATGAAGCTGACACATACCTTAGTTCCCATATCTAATTTATCACTACATTGGCAATAAGTAATCCATCCAGTTAATTATTTATTCGTTAAGAAATCTCAAGAAATCCCTTATTTTTTTCACACAATATCTGTGTTCAGAAGTTAATCCCCCTTCAGTTTCCTCTTCCCCTGTGAGCCTCTGAATCAAGTTGGGGCCTCAGGGAGAACAGGTGAGACCCTCTGGCTTCTCGGAGTCCATCCCTCGGTCGGGGTGGCTCCTCGGGGTGCACAGCCTGCTCCTTCCCTGGGGCAAGGGTCCCCTGCTGGCTGTCCAGCTGGCACATGGCAGTCAGGTTGGACCAAAAGGGGGATGGGTCATGTCTGGCTGACTCTGTCCCCTACTGCCCTGTGCTGGGGGCACCACTCCACAGCCATCTCCTAGTCCTCTGGGTGCTTCAGAGGGTCATGCTGCTGATACCCAGGCAGCCAGCAGCTTGGTGTCCTGAGCCTTCTGAGCCTTGCTGGGTCCCCCCGCTGCTCTCTCTTCATGATGGAGGCTCCCCCGCTCTCCACAATGTAAAGGCAGCTGGCGCACTGGTCCAGGCTGCCGCCTGGTGCAGCCTGGTCTCCTTCCTCCCCAGCATCAAGGCTTGGGGGACAGGTGCGGAGCATTGGGGGGGGGGAGGTTGGGGGTGGTCCAGCACATAGCAGATCCCTTTCTTTCTGCTGGTACTGACCACGGGGAGCAAGAACCGGCGGCTCCTACAGCCCGATGCAGCGTTTGTCTTTTTCAGAAATTGTTCTNGGATAGTTCCCCTTCCTGAGTTTCTTCACCTCGCCAACTTCGGTGTCTCTCCCGAGGCCGTCCTTCTAGTTTTGGCTCATCCAGCTGGCACTGCAGTTTCTCCTGTTCCTTCTGTAACCGCTCTTCTTCTTCTCGTTCTCTAGCAGCTGTGTCAACAGGCTTTGCCCCTCCAAAGACAGAGGCTGCACGACTGGACTGGGAGGTGCTAGCGGAGGAATCATCTTCCTTAGGAGTACTCCGAGGCTTTAGGTTCAGTTTGAGTCTTTGCGGGGGACCTCTATCATCCCGCCTATAATCATCCCGAGAGTAATCATCTCTGGAACTCCAGGACCGGTCATCCTGTCTGTCGTATCTGTCTTCATAGTGGTCCCCACCTCCTCTGTAGTCATCATCCCTACAGTACCCGCTACCCAGCGCTCTTCTGCCACTGCCTATCCTGGAATCGGAGCCTCTGTCATAGTCTCTGCCACGTCGGTCATCATAACAATCTCGGCCCTGAATCCATCTATGTCCCGGTGTGGGCCATGACGGTAACTGNACCCGCTACCCAGCGCTCTTCTGCCACTGCCTATCCTGGAATCGGAGCCTCTGTCATAGTCTCTGCCACGTCGGTCATCATAACAATCTCGGCCCTGAATCCATCTATGTCCCGGTGTGGGCCATGACGGTAACTGTCCCGATACCCATCATGATATCCGTCTGAATCTTAACGATCTCAATACTTGTCTCCAAAGCTATCATCACCTCATCTAGGCAGGTAGTCATCAAAGCTGTCTGCAGCAGGACGGGCCGTCCAGTCTGTATCTGTTTTGTCAGAATCACGATTTCTGTCTCGGCCAAAAGAATGATCATCCCTGTTTTATCCTGTGCTTGATCAACAACGTCCACTCGAATTCTCCTATTACCTAGAGACTCTTTGTTGAGGCTCAAGGCACTGAGTAAGGAATCCAGGTCCTCAAACTCAGCATAACCAAAACCTTTTAACCTCTCAGGATTGCTGGGCTCACGTGGTAAACGCACGACACTGATATTTAATCCTCTAAAGAATTCCTTAATAGAGTCTTCTGTCACACCATAGGGAAGGTCCCCTAGAAAAGCAGTGTAGGGTGGAGATTTGGGAAGACGGTTCTGGTAGATATTGGGTTCCTGATCAGCCCATGGAGCAGTGGGCAGGATGGAACGGTCAATTGGAGGTCCCCCGCACCTCACTCTAGTACTCTTGCCTGGAAAATCCCAGGGATGGGGGAGCCTAGTGGGCTGCCATCTATGGGGTCACACAGAGTCAAACACGACTGAGGCAACTTAGCAGATACACATCATCATCATTACTATGCCAAGTGGTTGAAACATCCCCTTCCAGATCGTCTGTTTCGTCAGCCCAGCTGAATGCTTTCAGGAATTAGGTGCTGCCTCCACCAGTCCCTCCATCCTCAGCCAGAAAGTCTGTTAGGGAGATAGTCTTCCCCTTCTTATTCTTATTTTTCACTGAGGCCGCCATGTTGGGAGAGAGAGAGAGAATGCAAAGTCTGCTCTTCACTTTAAATTTCAAACTTTTGTATCCNGCCTCCACCAGTCCCTCCATCCTCAGCCAGAAAGTCTGTTAGGGAGATAGTCTTCCCCTTCTTATTCTTATTTTTCACTGAGGCCGCCATGTTGGGAGAGAGAGAGAGAATGCAAAGTCTGCTCTTCACTTTAAATTTCAAACTTTTGTATCCATTCACATCTTGTTCTCCAAAGTAGAATTCCTTAACCATTTGTGTTCTATTTTTATATATGAATTATTCCTTGTAGCAATGTTTTCAGGGACAAGATTATTCTAATATTTCAGGAATTCTAAAATTTTACTACTATACTTGTTGGAAATGAAGCTTCATTATTGTCTCATAAATCAATACACTAAGCAGTAAAAGAAAATGCACATTTAAACTCATTACCAAGAGTAAGATAGTAGCTTGTATTATTTTTTTTTTTCTGCATAAGAATCACTCTAAAATCTAGCAACTCAAAGCAACTTCACTTCAGTTGCTCAGTTGTGTCCGATTCCTTACAACCCCATGAATCACAGCACGCCAGGCCTCCCTGTCCATCACCAACTCCCAGAGTTCACTCAAAGTCACTTCCATCGAGTCAGTNAGGAGTGCGGGCGCCCGCCCCTGGCCGTGCCACGGGCGTAGGAGGGCAAGGTGAGGTGGAGAGAGGGGAAGTGTGAGGTCAGGCTGGGCCGTGCCCCCCAGGGCTCTTGGTCCAGGATACAAGCCTCCTCGGGTGCCATCTCAGGCATGCGGCTGAAGGGTTCCTGGTTTAGGTCCATCCTGTAGAAGTGGCTGGCAGTGGTGACGTCCAGTAAGTACCACCTGGGGGCCAGTTCAGGGCCTTGATGTGACTTCCTGACCGTTAAGCTCCTGCTGGAGCTTCTGGATGTGGGCTCAGCAGAGGCTCTAGGTCACCGTCTCCCAGAACCAGCACCCTGCCCAGCTGCACGGAGGCCTCTGTAAGCTGCACCTTCTTAAACTGGGCATCGTGGTTGTGCGTGCTGCCTGCTAACCTGGGTCCACCCACAGCTGCTCAGGCACACACTGCTGTCGCTCTCCAGGGCGCCACCCCCTCTGCTAGGCCTCCTGCACCCTGGTGGGCCGCTTGCACAGGAAGGTGTGAGAGCCCAAGGCTGCCAGCTGGCTTGGGTCCCCGTCCACCTGCACCAGGATGGCCTTGACCGTGGCGAGCACCTCCTTGTGGACTTTTATGTGCTCGCACATGAGGCACTGCCCGGGACTCCATGGAGGAGCCAGAGACCTCGCAGGGGTCATCATCCTGCCCGTGGGGCTCCCTACCCAGGGTGGCCCCAGGCAGGATGCCTGCATGGTACCCACCAGTATTCAAGACAGCGATGTACTGGAGTTTCAGGTCTGAAGCACTGAATTCTTCTGAAAGACCCTACCGANCAACTCTCACATCCATATATGACTACTGGAAAAACCATAGCTTTGACTAGACAGACCTTTGTTGGCAAATTAATGTCTCTGCTTTTAATATGCTGTCTAGGTTGGTCATAGCTTTTGTTCCAAGGAGCAAGCGTCTTTAATTTCATGGCTGCAGTCACTACCTGCATTGATTTTGGAGCCCAAAAATCCAACTGGGCTTGGAAGCCCAAACAATTCCATTGTTTCCCCATCTATTTGCCATGAAGTGATGGGACCAGATGCCATGATCTTCGTTTTTTGAATGTTGAGTTTTAAGCCAGCTTTTTCACTTTCTTCTTTCACTTTCATCAAGAGGCTTTTCAGTTCCTCTTTACTTTGAGCCATAAGGGTGATGTCATCTGCATATCTGAGGTTATTGATATTTCTCCCTGCAATCTTGATTCCAGCTTTTGCTTCATCCAGCCCAGCATTTCACATGATGCACTCTGCAAATAAGTTAAATAAGCAGGGTAACAATTTTCAGCCTTGAGGTACTCCTTTCCCAATTTGAAACCAGTCTGTTGTTTCCTGTCTGGTTCTAACTGTTGCTTCTTGAAGCAACATACAGAAGAAATCTGCATACAGATTTCTCAGGAGGCAGGTTCCCTCCAGTATGGCTAGGATTGATCCAAGCACCTAGAACTGGGAGTCACATGGCACTAGTCACTCAGTAAAAAGGGGTCAGCAGGATGAGCAGGCCCAGAAGATAGAAAAGACAGTTATAAACTATATCTTTCAGCTCTGAACTGTTACAAAAATGCTAATTACCTGACTTAGGGAGTTAGCCATTTCCTAGAGACTGACTCAGTCTTTGGGGTGGAGGTGGGAGGGGAGAGAATCCTACAGTGCTTTTTACCTGTAACTTTCAAAGTGTTTATGAACGTTGCCACAACAAGCTTCCAATTTTATAAATAGAAAGCAGATACACAGAAAGGTAACCCTGTCATACCCATAAACTATCAGAGCAAGACAAAAACTGAGGAATCTAATTTACTAAGTGTTAACATTCTTAGCCATACATAAAAGCCATTAATAATGTGACACTTAACATGTCAAAGTTAGCAGCAATGACTTACTACCAAACCACCACCTGACGTTTGCTCATCTTTCAGCTAATTCTATTAAAATTGTACTTCCTGATCAGTTCATAGGCCCCTTGAGAACTGGAAAGGCTCTGACAGCATATGCTCTCTCCTGCCTGAAAGGGCCAAAGCTGAGTGTGCAAAATTTTCTAACAACTCCCCACCCCACAAGCCCACCTTGGAGCAGAGGCATACAGACTGCAGCTCTGGCCAGTTTATGCAGTAGCAATGGTCTGCTTAGCCACATGTCCTGCCAGCAACCTAAATGTAGCAGTTATCCATGTCTTCTTCCACACACACCCTGGACCAGCTCCTCTCATTTATTTCTCTTGGTGAAACCAACATTTCCCCACTCACTCAGGCTCAGAACCTCCTAGACCCTTTGTCATATCTAGTTTCCTAGTCTTACTCTTGCTCGATCCTTCTGTGACATTGCCAGATCCATCAATCTGGTGAGTACTGTCATAAACTCAGACCAAATAGCCTCTTGCTGCCTCCAATCTCTCTTCAAAACCATTCTGCATTCCACCAACCAGTTCATCTCCCTGATTCACTTTGCCCATGCCTCTCCTTTTCTCAGAAGCTTTGCATTCCCTTCTGGTGCCTACGGTACTAAATCCACACTCCTTAGCCAGGCAGGCAAGGTCCTCCACAACCTGAATCACTGTTTTCTCTAACTTAGCTCTTGTTATTTCCCCAACATAAAACATTTTTAACATCAATATCAGCATATGCATTTATTTTTATTTATCAAACCACTGATTTATCAGTGTCTACCTCTATGCTGTTGCTGATGTCACATGCCTTAACTAGAAAACCTTCCTCTTCCATCTGCCTTCTAAGATTCACTATGACTATTTTAAACCCACACATTATTTTTTGAATAGCCTAAAGTATTCATATGTTCCATTCATTTAACACCTAAATGTATGCTTCTTTATATTCCTCCACCTAAATTGTACATTCCTTGAGGGCAAGGCACTTCTTAGCCGATCACACCATGTCTAGTAGTAAGCTGTTAAGATCAATTGACACTTGGTCAGTGTAACCTGAATAAATAAACACGGAAAGCAATGACTTTTCAATTAAAGATTTTAGTCTGTTTTAGCTTTCAGTTGGTCAACAATTAAAAGCATTTCAGCAGTTTAGAAGAAATATGGAATAAATTGTAATAAATGGAAATATGGAATAAAGGCCAAGATCATTTGTAAGAGAAGGGAAATGCCCTAGAATTCATCCCTGATTCTCTTTTTAGTCATTTGCTGTATACCACTTTATATTACATCAGGAAAATGAAAGTCAAAGGGTGGCTGAGGCAGGAGTTGGGGGAGTACGGACCTTTCCAAGTCTTACATAATAGAATCATAAAATCCTAATATCTATATATGGAGCTAAGTAAGTAAAATAGGAGTAGCTCATCCTTCTTGGAAATCTCATCTCAATCTACTCTGTTTTGTTTTTTTTAATGTCAATTCCATATGATGAGTACTTTAGAACATGTTTTAATTGACACTAGTTCAGTAATTCTCACTATAGTTTTGTGTCATCCTAAGGTTATCTTCTGTTGCATGTTTAAAAACCCAAATCACTTTTCTTAAAGTCATACACAACAGTTTTGTGATAGGAAAGGAAAGGGGACATATATAGGATACTGAAAAAAAAAAAACCCCAATACTGGAAATCCCTCAATTATAAACAATATGCAAATGCAAAAGCATTCTTTTATGTCAGATGTCTGATGTGTTTAGCTGTACCACATTAAGGAGCTGGTTTACCGTTCTGATTTAGCCAGGGTAGCACAATTCCAGCAGGACCTATTGGGCCAACTGATGAAACTGGGTGATTCCATGAAAAGCTCACTTGATTAGCAGTTACTAGTGTCATCTCGGAGAAGGCAATGGCACCCCACTCCAGTACTCTTGCTTGAACAATCCCATGGACGGGGGAGCCTAGTAGGCTGCAGTCCGTGGGGTCACTGAGGGTCGGACAAGACTGAGTGACTTCACTTTCACTTTTCACTTTCATGCATTGGAGAAGTAAGTGGCAACCCACTCCAGTGTTCTTGCCTGGAGAATCCAGGGATGGGGGAGCCTGATGGGCTGCCGCCTATGGGGTCGCACAGAGTCGGACACGACTGAAGCGACTCAGCAGCAGCAGCAGCACAGCAGTGTCACCTAGAGCATCTGCCTGTAGTTATGCAGAAATGAGAGCGGTGTCACCTCTGGAAGCTGGATGTCTGGCTCCCCTAGCAAGGAATACCCAAGAACATTCTTTGGTGGGAAGCAGTATTTGGTCATAGAAAGACAGTGGGGTGTGGAATCAGATAAACCTGTGTTTCAATCCAAAGCCTGCTACTTTCTATTTAATGCTAGCCCCGAGTCAAAAAATTCAAGCAGAATTCAAGAATCCTGGGGACTTTAATGATGTAGACTCTGCTTTTAGTTTGAGTACTGCAGCTTTTTATCTAATGGCAAAAATGAGCAGCCCAACAATCTAATACTAAAAAGATTTTTTGTTTGGAGATTTTACACAACTTTCTTTGTGGAAACCTTGACAGCACATGGGAATATATTTCTTACTAGTTTTGTTTGTTCATTTGGTTTCACTTGGTTTTGCTTGATTTTAGTTTTTGCTTTTGCTTTGCTTATTGTCACCGGGATTCAGCAACTGTTAATTTACATAACCATTTTCTAATTATGCAAATAGAGTATATTTTGTATATATGTTCCAAGGGAGTGTTGTAGTCAGGAGAAAATCTCTCAAAAAAATCAGTAGAGATCACAATAGTGAAACTTTCCTGTTTTCTAGTTTTCTCCTTCTTCTTCTCTAAGTATTTTCATCTTTTAAGCTCAGTATGCTCTTAAGTCCCATGACAGGTGTTTTGCAATGGGTAGTCCATGAACCACCCAAATCACAATCTTTTATTGAAAACATGGACTTCCTAGTTATGGCACATCAATACACAGGGTGTTGGAAAACTCCTCCAGTGTTGGGAATCCCTGAATTAGAGAATGAATATAAACACCCATTGTTTTCCATCTTTTGATATGAAAAAGAACAGAATGCCAAGCAGCCAATAGAATATTGAAATGGCTTTAATGAACTGACATCAATTGATCTTTATGATATATGGTTATGTATGGCAAACCCAATAGAGTATTGTAAAGTTAAATTTAAAAATAAATAAAAAAAATAAAATAAACAATATTAACAGTGATTAAAAAAAAAAAAATCCTTGTCAGAACACTTTGGAATGCAAGTAACAGAAAATTTAACTCAAACTGTCTTAAGTTAAAAATAAATGTATTGTTTCACATAACTGAAAAAAAAATAATAATAATAAAATAAAATAAAATATATATCCAGGTAAATGTGAAATGAAGCAGGATTCAGTAACAGCAATCAGTTCATTAAAGTACAGTCATACCCAGATAAAGCTCCTTCTGTCTCACAAAATGAGGGGAAAAAGTATCAAGCTGAAATTGCAATGGATATTAAACTGGGCATAACTATTTCTTAAAAAAATAAATAAATAAATAAATAAAAATAAAAAGTGTGGAACAGTGTGTATAGTATGCTGTTGTTTGTAATACAGTGGGCTTCCCAGAAGGCACACTGGTAAAGAATCTACCTACCAGTGCAGAGACACAGGAGATGAGGGTTCAATTCCTGGGTGGGGAAGATTCCCTGGAGTAGGAAAAGGCAAGCCATTCTAGTTTTCTATACTGGAGAATTCCATGGATAGAGGAGCCTGAAGGACTACAGTTCATGTGATTCACAAAGAGTTGGACATGACTTAATGACTGAACACACACATGTTTGTAATATATATAGATAGATTATATAGAGAGAGATCATATATGATCATATATATTGAAATATATGAATATATATTTCATGTCCCTAATGAGACATCTGAAAAAATGACAGCGGAAGTACATCTGTACATGATTACTGGAAAAACCATAGCTTTGATGATATGGACCTACATTGGCAGAGTGATGTCTCTGCCTTTTAACACGCTCTCTGGGTTTGTCATAGCTTTTAATTTCTTGGTTGTGGTCACCATCTTCAGTGATTTTGGAGCCCAAGAAAAGAAAATCTGTCACTGCTTTCACTTTTTCCTCTTCTGTTTCCCATGAAGTGATGGGACCGGATGCCATGATCTTAGTTTTTTGAATGTTGAGTTTCAAGCCAGCTTTTTCCACTCTCCTCTTTTGGCTCTTCAGTTCCTCTTCCCTTTCTACCACGAGTGGTGTCATCTGCATATCTGAGGTTGTTGATATTTCTCCCAGCAATTTTGATTCCAGCCTGTAACTCATCCAGCCTGTCATTCCAAATGATGTGCTCTGCATAAACATTAAATAAGTAGGGTGACAATATACAGCCCTGACATACTCCTTTCCGAATTTTGAACCAGTCAGTTGTTGCATGACACATGTTACCCATTTGAAAAAAGTAGTTAAGAACTAGGCTCTACTTGAGACTTACTAAATTGAAATCTCTGACATGGGGCCCAGAGAACGGCTTTGTGGACAAGCTCCCTATTCTGCAAACTGGTATTGAGAACTACTGTTTCTGACTTTTTCCTTTAAAAAATACCCTCCTTCTTTTCTTTCTCCTGACTCCCCGTCTCCACACACCCCCACCCACCATATCCACTTCTCCTCCCCTCACCTCCTTATCTAATGTAAATCTCGTGATCTTGCAATTCAATCTTTCCATGACCAGTGCTTTCTCACTTCATTACCTCCCACCGTTGTCATGAAACCAGTCCTAATACTGGACCTTTCTACCTTTGCTGCCTGCAGCACATGGGCTAACTTTCCAAGCCCTAATCTCAGCTTCTACCTGGATTCTTTCTCGTAGTTCTTGGGTTCTTATTTAGTGCCTGTTGCATCCTTCTTAATGACTATAAAATATCTTACCAATGCTCTCAAGACATCTATACCATTCTCCCTCCCATAGCACAAAGAAAACAGAGGATATTGGACTATACTCTCCGTTTCCTACCCTTCTGATCTATACATGCATGCATCTTTTTTTTTCTTCTTCTCTTAGTGGATGAGATGCTGTTCTGCAGGATGAAATGGTTCTACCCATGGTACCCCATCATTTGCCATCTCTAACTCAGACTGTCAACCCTGGTCCCTTCGGCACCACAAGAATTCTCGTTTTTACTGGCACTTGCCTTGAGCCTATAAACAGGCCCTCTCACCCCTAAGCCTTCTGTCGACTCCAGCTTCTACTCTCATTCCCCTCTCCTCTCAGCCATGTCTCTTAAGGGTGAAAGAACATTCCTCATCTTCCTTTAACTTAACTCTCATCACTACTCTTGCCCAGATTGCCAGTGATTTCCTCGTTACAGAGCCCATAGGTACCTTGCAGTCCCTATCGTAGGAAATCCTTTTGCTTCTGGATCACTGCTGTCTTTTCCTGGTTTTCTCTTACTTTCCTGATTACCCTAGACTCAAGGGTCCTTTATGGAGATCTCATCTTCCTTCTCCTTTTCAAAGGTGGCCAGTGGTTTAATACAGTAAAAAAAAAAAAATCTTATTATCTACCTCCAGAATTCTCCTTGGTCCAGAAGATTCTAAAGCCTCCCAGTCTCAATCCTGTAATGACCCTCAGCTTGTGGGAATTACCAGAAAATGAAAACAAACTCCATGTGAGGGGTGTTCAGAAATATGACATCTCAGAAGTATTTGTGAAAATCAGTCTCAAGAACAGAAAAATGAACTCTGCTTCAGATTTACAGCTTTAATCTAAATTTCCCTTTTCCATTTTATTTTAAATCTCTCACTCCTAACCACCTCAGGTTTAGAAGAAATTCTTAAACTTCCTAATTTATGAAGAGCGTTTTATAAGCAGTTCAAAATACAAGCCTTCAGGCTTGTACTTTGAAAACCTGACAGTAACTTATTGGGGGTTTGCTTGGCCCAGCCTCTCTACTATTCTGCTTTCACGTGGCCTGTGGGGCTGGTATGTCATTTTTCATCATGAAAGTAATATATTCTCCTTTTTAATCTGAGACAACGTAGAGAAAGGAGATGAAACTTTGTGACCCCCCTACTGGGTCACAACCACTGTGAAGTGTGGTATCTTCCTGCTCAGTGTCTTCACCTCCTCCTCCCAACTTATTTCAGCATCATATTCTAATTGAAGTTCAGAGCCTGATTTGGAAAGTTTTTATGTCAACACATGCCATGTGCCTTGGCAGTTTGCTAAGTCTGAGAAACTTCAGAAGGCATTTTTTTCCTTCTGATTTACCCATGTGTTTCACTTCGATTCTTGGAAACATATTCCTCTGTGCAATCTGGGTATTAGCCTACGGCTTTGAGTAACAGAAAATTCAACTTGCATTCACATAAACAATAAGGAAGAGGATTGCTTCAGACAACTGCAACTCCGGGGGGTAGCACAGGCTTCAGAGACAGTTTAATTAGTGTCACTAGGGATCTATTTTCCTACAGTACCCTGAGATGACCTCCTGTATGTGTTGGCTTTGACCACCTTGGACCACTTCCTTCACAGATATGAAATAGCTGTAGCAGTTACTGGTGTCACATAGAAATGTCATGAACTTGGGTGAAGTTCACCTAAGAGCAAGGAAACTTCTTTCCCAGGAGCCTCTAGCATTCTTGAGTCAATTCCTGTTCTCAGGGCAATGCCACACACTGACTTTGGCTGTGGTTCCTGGACCAAGTACTGCCATGGGAATGGAATTACCCTTCGACCAGACAGTCTCAGATATGAACTGAGACACAAAGGGTATGTTGGGAGGGACGGATGCCTAAATAAAACTGGGTTATGGTTATGTTAAAAATCAGAGAGGAGGAACAGAGATTGAACACACAGACAGACATACATGGGTTTGGAAACTCAGCCATTAAATGTATTTGTTAAATTTACTTTATTTAATGTATTAATTAACTGATTGACTTATTTACACATTTTTGGCTTATTATTATTTATTTCATTTTTTAAAGCTTTAATAGATCATACTTCATATAGTTGAATATCCAAAAAAAAAAGGATATACAGTGACGACTCCAGCTATACAGACGTATTTTATGTATATTCAAGAAAAATACATACATACATATATATGCACATACACAAAAATGCTTTCTTTTTGCACACAAAGCATGACACGTTACACACACCCTTCTGTACCTTGCTTTTTCTCTTTTTTTTGGCTGCATCGTTCAGCTTGTACGATCTTAGTTCCTCTACCAAGGAATCCAGCCCAGGTCCCTGGCCATAAAAGAGAGGAATCCTAAGTGGACTGCCAAGGAATTTCTAATGCCTTGCTTTTTCACTTAATACTATATATTGGAGATGATTATATAATATTAATAATATATCAATATTAATATATATATAATCATATATATTATATAAATATATTATATAATCATCTCCCATATATAGCAAACAAAGAGCTTCATCACTCCTTTTTCACTGCATGGTGTTATATTGTATCTAATTATACAGTACATACAGTATTATATGAATGTGCCACGATTAATTTAATGCCTGTGGATGAACATTTAGGTAGCTAACTCTTTGCTTTGAAAACATGGCTATAATGGATAATATTGCAATTTGCACATTTGGCAAATATCTAAAGCATGAATTTGTAAATGTAGAGTTAATGCCAATTGCTCTATCTAGCTGTTGTGCCGGTTTATACTCCCACTAGTAGGGTAGGAAGTGCCTGTTTCAGAACACCCTCATCCACAGAGATTTGTATCAGACTTTTGGGTCTTCACTAATTTGATCATTGAAAATTGATATCATGGTATAATTTTAAAACTTTACAATTTTTTTTAATTGTGCGTGAAGATGAATCATTTTCATTTGTGCTTTCTCTTCCAGGCCTTGGCCGTTCATATTCTTTGCCCATTTTTCTATTGCACTGTTGATCTTTTCATTTCCAGTTTGTCTGAGTTTATATGCCAAGGAAAATTAGTCTTTGGTCTGTAATAGAGCTTCAAATATTTCCATTCAGTTTGTCATTTTGACTTTGCTTATGGTTTTTCTATGCTGCAAATTTCATTTTATGAAATTGAATATATAATCTTTTCTTTTCTTTTATGGTTCTGGATTTATAGCCACAATGAGAAAAGCCTTCCCTACTCTATGATGAATAACTCTCTTTTAGCTTCTTCTAAAAGAGAAGATGGTTTCATTTTTAAACATTTAAATATTGTATCTACTTAGAATTTATCCTGATCAGCTGTGAGAAGTCAGTCCAACTTCGATTTTTTCCCTATTTGATTAATTTTACGCTATTTAATAATGATACCCTCTCTTGTTTTCTGACACTCAAGGTATTGCCAAATACTCTATAAGTATTTTCTAAAAATGTAAGTTTTCATTGACTTTAGTTAGCAAAACAATAGCTCAGAGAACTTCTGTAACTCATCGTAGACCATAGTATATTTTGGAGGTTAGGGAGATCATGGGATGGAAAGGTCTTGAAATCATATGAAGAATAATGCTTGTTGCATTTCAATCATCATTGCTATTGGAAATGTGCTTACTCAAGATATGTATTCCCAATATTAGCAATTAAAAATGATAAAGTCTGACTTCAGTGAATTCAGTCACTTAAAACTGGCATATTTAATGTTCTACTTAATCATTTACACTCTTTTTAGATATGGCATCATTAATCTCCTATAGGCTTGGGGCAGGTAGCTGGCTCCTGTGTGCTTTCTAAGATGCTGCTGAGCCCTGAGTCTTCAAAGGTGAAGCACCTGAGGATCTGAAGCCCCTCCGAGTCTACCCATAGAGAGGGGAGACGCATCTTGGATCCTTAAGCGGTAATTTTTGGCAATGGGACCAACCAAATCCAGATACTCAGGGACACTCTACTAATCTTCCTGTCACTGCAAGGAGAATGTACTAGGCATTGTGATTCTCTAGTGGGATAGAAACTAATATTCATCCAACAGCAACAGTGTCAGGGTCACTGCTGAGTAAAAATCCTTTGACAAGTATAAGCAGACATCTGCCTGAGCTCTGTCACATCGCATTAGAGCTACTTGTTTACTGTTCTGTCTCTCCCAGGAGACTGGGATGTTTTCTAAGGGCAGAAGCCTTTGTTTTCTTTGAACTCCTATAGCTTAGTACACTCATCCCTCTCTAGAGGAATGTATCTATTGCATACCGTCTCTCTTTCGTGGACAGTCTGCTTGTATACGCCACTCTTCAATACATACCATTTGTTGAGCAGTTTCTGCGTGTCTGCTACTGAATTAAAAGCACTTCTCATGCATCACATTTTTAATACTCACAACTGCTCTATGAGGTTGCTACTATTATTTCCCCCATTGCAATACTGAGGAAGAACTGGACATGGAACAACGGACTGGTTCCAAGTTGGCAAAGGAGTACGTCAAGGCTGTATATTTGTCACCCTGCTTATTTAACTTATATGCAGAGTACATCATGTGAAATGCTGGGCTGGATGAAACACAAGCTGGAATCAAGATTGCAGGGAGAAATATCAATAACCTCAGATATGCAGATGACACCACCTATATGGCTAAAAGTGAAGAGGAACTGAAAAGCCTCCTGGTGAAAGTGAAAGAGGAGAGTGAAAACGCTGGCTTAAAATTCAACATTCAAAAAATGAAGATCATGGCATCCGGTCCCATCATTTCATGGCAAATAGATGGAGAAACAATGGAAACAGAGAGAGACTTTATTTTCTTGGGGTCCAAAATCAAAGCAGACGGTGACTGCAGGCTTGAAATTAAAAGATGCTTGCTCCTTGGAACAAAAGCTATGACCAACCTAGATGGCATATTAAAAAGCAGAGACATTAAAGGTCTGTCTAGTCAAAGCTAATGGTTTTTCTAGTAGTCATGTATGGATGTGAGAGTTGGACCATAAAGAGAGCTGAACACTGAAGAACTGATGCTTTTGAATTGTGGTGTGAATACTCTTTAGAGTCCCTTGGACTGCAAGGATATCCAACCAGTCAAACCTAAAGGAAATCAATCCTGAATATTCATTGGAAGGACTGATGCTGAAGCTCCAATCTTTTGGCCACCTGATGTGAAGAACTGACTTATTGGAAAAGACCCTGATGCTGGGAAAGATTGAAGGCAGGAGGAGAAGGAGATGATAGAGGATGAGATGGCTGGATGGTGTCACCGACTCCATGGACATGAATTTGAGCAAGCTCTGGGAGCTGGTGATGGACAGGGAGGCCTGGCACGCTGCAGTCCATAGGGCTGCAAAGAATTGGACATGACTGAGTGACTGACTGACTGAATAGTGAGGAAACTAAAGGACTGAGAGGTTAGGTAACTTGCCCAAAGTCACACAGGCAAAAAATGGTGGAGCCAAGATTCAAATTCCTGATTGTCTAATTTCAGTGCCCACTGATCTTAATCACTACATCACATTGTTTCTCTCCAGTCTGTCGAAGAAAGTCTCCCCAGTCTGTGAAAGAAAAACAAATTCTATGTAAAAGAGTACTTACACTTCTGCCTTCCAGAACAATGTCATAATCCAGCCCATGGGATATGGCTTTTTTATGACTGCTGTTATTTGTCTGGGAAAATACTTTGATGTTCCTACTTGAATAATCCCACTCTCACCCCTCCCAGGGCAAGAGAAGTAGTGAGTGAAACTAAGAAGGCCAAATTACTTCATATATAAAAGGAACAGGGTCTGTGAGTTGATAGCTGGTCAACAGAGACAGCGTAAGGCACCCTAAAGAGATGAACAGGGCATGAGAGAATGACAGCTGGATAGGACAGTGAAACTCTGTGTGAGATCATGGCCAGGGAGGAATTTCCTAAGGTGAAGAAGACTTAAGAAATGTACAAATAACCCTGAACCATCAGCAATAGTTTGCGACCTACAGCAAGCACATGTAAGAAGTGTTTTGTCTAGATTTGCAGAGAGGGAGAAAGAGGAATGGTTCTGGAAGGTGGGCAGCAGAGGCAAGAGTTGAAAGCAATCGTTTGGAAGAGGCAGTAGCAGTGGAAAAAGCGAGTATCATCAACAGCCCACGCTAAACAAGACACCCAGAAACCCACAGGAAATACTGCAAGTGACTTATCACCTGTTTCTAGAGGCTTGAGCGAAACTGACTCCCAAAAGGTGAATGACATAGAGATGGCCGAGTTCTAGTAACCAACTCTTCTCCCCTTCTGTGATTGAACCCAAGTGCATTTGTTCAGCTGCATCACATAGAAGTTTCTACAAACATGCTTATCCTTTTAGTATCAGTGCAGAGTTTCAGAGTAGAGTTTCAACCTCAGACCTGTTGATATTTAGGGATGAATAATATTTTGTTGTGAAGGGGCTTTAAGATGTAACCATCTTGTAAGATGTTTAGCAACATCTCTAGATGCCAGTATCTCCAATGATGACAATAAAAAATATTTCCAGACGTTGCCAAGTGTCCCAGGGTGGGTGGAGAGGTAGAAATCACAACAGCACTATTTTGTGTGAAAGGGGCTCCCGAACATATTCTGAGTGTGTCTTCTAAGTCACACTAAGTGGAACATTCATCTGAATGTCTGCACAGTGGCCAGGAGTGATGCTGCAGCAAGTTCTCAGATCTTCACAAATATTTAGATTGTATTCATGTAATAAGTGTTTCTATAGCCTGCATTACCGACAAAGTGATGGTACTGCCATTACTGGAACATTGTAGTTTTAACATTTTGTACAAATGAAAATTAAGATTTGGTTATACACCTTTTTCCTCTAAGCAAATGACCATTACGTTAGTATGTGTCAAGGATGGATACCCAGCTTTAATATAGAATAGTGGCTCCAAAGAACTGAACAGAGTACTGTCAGAGTCAGATCTGTGGGGAAGGCTGCACAATGAGCTCCAGTGATTCTCCACCTGTGCCTGCTGGAGCTTTCAAGGTGGATGACATTCACATAAGCAACACACTCTCATAGGAGAACCTAGATTCAAACCTTGGTGAAAACCACCATTCTCCAGAGAAGTGAAGGAGGGCAATAACTTACCATCATTGCCTCCACCAGCCATGGCCTTTCAGTGCTGTCGCACAGATAAAACTGATGTGTGTGATTCCCCAGGTAGCTTTCTGCAATTTGATCCATTCTCCTTGCTCCTAAAGCACATTTGAATACAAAAAAGTGAGAGAGACATCATCTACTCTGATTTATGATTCTAAAATATATCACCATTACACCTAAAGCTAGTAGAATATTATATGCCAATTTTAACTTAATATAAACATATCAACATCAAATCTTATTTTTTGTTAATGACAAATTATTGTGTGATATCTCACAACTGATTGCCACACAGTGGACTCGAACCTCTGGTTGACTAGGAAGGATGTGGGGTTGAGATTCAGAGAAACTGGGTTCCTTTCTGAACATCAACTCACTGATTGTTGCTTAAGAAAGGAAGTCTCTTTGCTGATCTGTAGAATGCACAGTAAAATAACCTCTTTCTCTCAGACTTGTTGAGAGGATTAAATCAGGTTTAAAACAATCTGCTATAAATTGCTAAACAAGTGTTCATCACTATCGTTACCTCCCACAACCACCAGTACCTTACACAGGTCACTCAGTCCAACCTTGTAGGGTATCCAGCTTTTTCTTGCTGTAAGCCTACAGGAAAAGCCTGCTCAGTGGTGTGGTATGTACATTACATGCTTAAGGTGGAAAAGTGTCTACATTGGGGTGAGTTGAAATACTGATCCAGCCCAAATGTCAAGTCTGCTTAAGCAGCTGCTAATGGAAAGGAATTGCCCCAGCTCTTATTTCTTGCTGCTCCCACAGAGTCAAACAGCAGCTGAGAGCCAAGATTCTCTGCCACCAGTTCCTTTCTCAGCAATATAGGCTAGGCCAGTATCCTGGGATCTGACATTAGCAATTAGGAATTTCTTAAGCAGCAGCAAACTGGGAAAGGCAACTGTCAATGTTAAAGAAATACGTTGAAACTCAATTTTTTTCTTTTTACAGTAAAAGCCATGAAGATAGACAAATATGCTGAGTTGACTCACCCCCCTCAATATAGAGCAGTCATCTTGACGATGACTCTCATCCTGACGATGCTAAACAGGTGACCTGTTCTGTCAGCAATGAGATCCAGAGCTCTTGGAACACAATGTGTCTCATTATGTCAGCTAGTGGAGGAAAATGTTGACTAAGGCTCTAAGAACCCAAGGGTTTTAATTAATAGGAAAATTTGACTCCATCACAGTCATTAAATAAATGGAAAGGAAACCAGGAATCAAAATGATAAGGGTGGGGAGCCTAGGCAGGAAGCATGTAGGGAAATGCCCTGCAGGCTTGCATGGGCACTGTTGCAAGTCAAGGCTGGATTGATTAAGAGACTGAAACAGACTTTTGGCCACAAACACAGAGCCTGGAAGGTATGTCCACCTTCATTCTTGTCCTGTTCTCTTATTGAGCAAACTCCACTTCCTCTCTTTATCTTTTGCTTTCCAAGTATTCATCCATCAGCTGTTCCACTAATGGCTGCATTTGCAGGAATGAGAGGATTAATTATGCTTACCTGTCAGAACAGGATGCAGAAGGTATCTCGTGATATTTCTTACTCTCCTCTCTCCACCTCCATGAACATCTCCTATTCCCAATGCCCGGAATCTGCTCCTCTTTGCTTTAAAACTTCAAACCATCCCTTAAGGCGCACCAGTCTCTATGAAACCTTCCTTGACCTTTCTGGTCATACTAATTTTTCCTTTTATTATAACACCTGCAACTTGGTATGTAACGCATTTAATAAACACCCAGACATCCTTTACTCTGTCTCATATGTGCTGACCTTTTCTTCCCAAATAGATTATAAACCCCTGAGGACAGGAACCACATCTTAAACTTATTGAAACCACACACCTAATTCTATGATTTGCCAATTAGCCCAGCTGAGACCCTAGAGTATCTCTCGGATCCGGGAGAATTTAAGGAGCCCTAAGCTGGCTTCTCTAGAGGAGGGCATCAAATCAGCCTTGCTGTGGGGCCTACACAAACCTTTTCCTTCATCCTAGTCTGTTGCCTAGAGGTCAAGTCCCTAGCAGCCTGAATCTGGGTCCCTTCTCAGAGACACTTGTTCTATCCATTTGTTTCAGATTGGGTGCTGGGCTCCTGCTTCTGTCTGTCCTCCCAAATCTCTCCTTTCAACTGCACTCTGCAAGAATCCGTTCCCATGAGCCCACCATCCACAGCAGCTAGCCTGGGTTTCAGGCTCCCCAGACCTCTCCTCTATGTGGTTGTGCTCCACTCACGTCTCTTCCCCTTCCTGGCATTACCGGCCAGCCAGCTTTTCAGTCTGACTCTTTCTGCCAAGACCTTCTGGGAACATCTGCCTTGCTCCAGGGCTTCTGGCTGTTCTGTGAATCCTTTCCACTCTGCCATCAACTAAGCCATCATTCAAAAATTCACCTGTAAGTTGAAGAGAGCTTGCATATGTGCATACAGGCACACACACACAAAAATTCATTTACCAGTTGAGAAGATTTTCACTACCTTTCTAAATTTATACTCTCCCTTTTTGGGCATTTATCATCATTTCTAGGTCTGCCAATGTCCAACTTGGAATTTTCTTTAAATCAAAAGGGCCTTTAGAGATTGTTTATTTCAACTTTCTTATTTTATTCCTAGTCTCTATTTTACTACCCTACATTTATGCTTCTATTTAGAAGCCAGTGGCAGAGGACTCTGCTAATGATAACTTTAGTGAGGAATCCTCCTTGTCTGTTAGCAAACGGCCACAGTGCTCAAAGACCTCATAGAAGGTCTCAGTTACCACCAAAATGTGTTTATCCGTTGCTGAGATGAGGTCATTTCCTTCTCAGCCCCAGAAAGGAGACACATATACACCGTAAAAGTACACACACACTCCTTCTCTCTCTCTCTTTCTCTCACTCTAAATGTGATCAGCCAGCTTTCTGTCTGGAACAATCAAAATACCTCCTAGCTGAAAATGACAACATCATTTTCTTGACGCTGAAATAGGAGAGTGATAAAGCAGGTCTCAGCAGGCACAGCAGAAATGCCCTGCTTTTAAGATTCGTATTTCAATAACGGTGCCATGAGACCAAAAATGCAAAGCAGGCTGTGTTATATGCTGGCAAAAATATAGTTAAAGGCAGTCACCTCAACCGTGCTTTCAAGCTCTGGAGGAAGAAACACCACTACTAATTTCCCCTCCTCACCCCGAGGTTGCCATGGACACTGGGATTTTCCCAGAGCCATTCCCTTGCTGCGCTTGATGCTGTGAGTGGGCTAAGAAAATTGCAGTATTTCTCACATAATGATCTTGCTATAGCTTTGGATGTACCAAACCTAACATCTGCAGAGTGTGCCTGTCTCTCCCCTCTCTGCTTTGCTTGGTGAGGGAACTCTTCCCTTTACAGAAAACCCCTGGGAATTACCTCCTTACTGCAGGTGTCTAGCAGATTTTCCCCACACTTTTTACTTTGACTTTTCTTTGAGTAAGAAGAACAATGCTGGGTTAACACTTTAACAGCCATGTAACCATAGGACAGTGCCACTGGGAGGGAAACAGGATAGAACTCAGAAAAGATGTGCTTGAGTCCTGGGACTTTAGTCAGATCTTCCACTTCAGGATATTGCAAACCCTTCTTTAGAATGCAGGCACTAATATTAAAATGGGCTTCCCTGAGGGTTCAGACAGTAAAGAATCTGCCTGCAACATGGAGTACCTGGGTTTGATTCCTTGATTGGGAAGATCCCCTGGAGGAGGGCATGGCAACCTACACCAGGATTCTTGCCTGGAGAATCGCCATGGACAGAGAAGCCTGACGGACTACAGTCTATGGGGTTGCAAAGAGTTGCACACAGCACAATGTTTAATTAACTCATGTCATCTACAGAGCACTCGGAGTAGAAGCTGCTGCCTTCAAGTAAACATCACTCTATCTGGGGACTTATTCTTGGACACTGGTTGTGAGTCAGTGAAAAACTCCAAATGATCAGTTGCTGTTTTACACTTTCAGTTTATACAACAAATAACAAGAAAGCCTTAGCTCAATTTGCTGGAATCTCCCCACAAGACAGTTCGTTTCTATTCTGAAACCCTGGTTGGTAAATTTTAATAGTAAAAGAGAGGCTTACGTCAAATGAGCAGAAATGAAAGCAGAAATGAGACAGTTTATATAGTCTCAGTTTCCATGACTCTCAAAATCATTGATCAGTCAACACACAGCTCAACCAGAAAAACCAAAACCCTTTGTTACTGGCAGAATTCTAAGATGTCCCCCAGGATTTCCGGCCCCTGGTATCCTCAAGACTTCTCCTAGTTGTTGAGTCAAACACTAACCTAGGTGCTGCTGTGAAGGAATTTTGAAGGTGTTATTAAGGTCCCAAATCAGTTGACCTTAAGATAGGGAGATTATCTGGGTGATCTTGACCTAAATTTGCAACTAGAGATCAGAGGCAGAAAAAATCTCCGAGATTTAAAGTACGGGAAAGGGAGATTCTCCATAGATGGCTTTAAAGATGGAAGAGCTAGGTAACAAGAAGTGTAGTGTTTCCAGGATAGCTGAGAGTGGGCCCCTGGTGATAGCCAACCAGGGCACAGGGATCTCAGTCCTCTAGCTGCAGGCCATCGGTCACGACTTTTTCTCTCCAACTCCCTGAATCCCAGTCAGTAAGTGGGGACCGGCTCGGCTGTCCCGGGTGCCCCGTCTAGGACGGTCTGGGCCCCGGGCTTGGTCCCTGGTCGGGGCCCGCTCGTCTCGTGGGAAGCGCCTCACTGACTGTTGGTTCTTCTTTTTTCTTTTTGCACATCGAAGCCAATTCGGAGACTCTGACGGACCGGTGTGGACCCGTGTGGACGAAGCGGGGAGGGCGTCCCCGGCCAGCTCCCTCTCTGTTGGTGTCTGCGCCCCCACTTTTGCCACCACGCGCCCCCTCGCCCCTCCTCTCCCCGCCCCCACCACCAGATGTGTATAAGAGACAGGTNGAGGAGCCTCTGTCTCTTATACACATCTCCAGACAGGCCCCACTCTCCCTCCCGGGCCAGTGAGCAGCAAGAGCAGGTGTGGACACCCACTGCCCACTGTCCGGTGCAAGCATGTGCTCAGAGCCCCAGGTCTTCGGAGGCAGGCCCCCTGAATGTTCAGTCTGGGGCCTGACCCAAGGGGGCCCTGTGGCCCCTAGGGGTGCTGTTCCACCACAGAAATAGAGTGAAGGCCCAGCATTGGTTAAAAAGAGGCCACAATGGAAACCCAGCAGCCTGTGTGTCCTGCACTCCTCATAAGATCCTGACCCCACGGTGGACCTAGGCAGGTCTGCTGCCACCCCAATTTTATTGATAGGGAAGCTGAGGCCCAGAAGGGTGAAGTGACGTGTCCCAGGGCTCCTGGGAGCTAGGTCAAAGCTCCTGCCCACAAGGAATCCTGGGCAGCCTCAGGACCTTAGCACCCAAAGGCCTCTCACCCAGCCCCTTGCATACCCAACCCCATAACTGGTCAGCCCTGAGCCCAGTGTCCAGCCTCCCACTCGGGCGCACCTGCCACACTCACCTAGCCTCCCATCCACAGTCCTCATCCCGCCGGGCTGGCCTCTGCTGCACCAACTGCCACACCACCACCACCACCCTCTGGCGGCGCAACGCAGACGGCGAGCCAGTGTGCAACGCCTGTGGGCTCTACATGAAGCTGCACGGGGTGAGCAGGGCCATGGGGCTGCCGGCACAAGTGGACCCCCTGGCCTGAGATGGGGCTGAGGAACCGGGCAGGGTGTCGATCAGGCGGGGCCTGGGCTGAGTGGATACACGCCTGTACACATGTGGCCCCACTGCCCATACCATGCACACACGTTATTGTTAGACTGGTGGTACAGACAGCCTCTCAGAAACCATAGCTTCACTGCAGCTTCCCTGTAGCCATTCAACTGGGACAGAGGCTAGACACCTCCAGAGCTCTTCTGGACCCCACAGCCCCCAGCCCTGAGAGGCTGGGGTGGGACAGGCTTCGACCCGCCCTGCCTGGAGGAAAGTACTGAGCCTGGGGGGGTGGGGTAGCAACTCCCCAAACAGGGCTGCAGCAGTGACCAGCTCTGCAGGGCTGAGAGCCGGGCAGCTGGCCGTGCAAGAGACCTCGGGGGTGACCTCAGACAGTGACTAGCCATCCACCCCTGCCGCCCTGCCAGGTACCACGGCCCCTGGCGATGAAGAAAGAGAGCATCCAGACACGGAAACGGAAGCCGAAGAACATTGCCAAGACCAAGGGCTCCTCAGGTGCGGGGGCCAGGGCTGGGGGAGCCAATNATGGAGTTTCATGAGAACAGGATTAATCCTTTGAAGTAGCAGAAATTCTGCTGATTTTCTAATGGGAGGAGGACAGGACTCAAGAGGGCATTTATGATTTTTGAAGTTTACTACTTTCTGTTTCTCCGCAAACAAAAACTTGATAGATCTGGAACCTATGTATACCTAAACTCATTGACCAGGTAGAGAAATACGGTTTATCAGTAAGCTTTCCTTATTTTGTAATAGTAGACTGTTAGTTCTGAGAGCACTTTAGAGATGCTAAGAGTTTTAAAAAAATATTCACAAAGAGTTTGCTGTGCTAAGCCCTGTGGGGAACAAAAAGTCTAAAACACAGTTTCTGCTCTGAGGAACTTACAATCAAGTCGGGGCACAAATAGCACACTTATAATGACAAAACCAACACATGAAGAAAACTAAATGAATGATACTCCCCTACAGGAAAAGTTTAACAAGGTTGAAAGAAGGAAAGACGTGGGCTAATAGTGACCAGAGAGGAAATCATCTTCAAGAAGAAAGTCAATTAAACCATTTTTTAAAATGAGATGATGTCCCTCTCCAAGCAAGATCTTACCTTTTATTACCCCATCTTCCCCCACCCCCACCAGGGTCTGCAGGGCACACCACAGCCTCCCCACCAGCCTCTGTCCCTGACCCAGAGGTTTCAGCAGCCACTTTGAAGCCTGAGCCCAGCCTGGTGTCCCCTTCATGCCCTGGGCCCAGTGTCACCTCCCAGGTAAGGAGGACAGGGTGAGTGGGGAGTGCAGAGCTGCTTCCCAGGCACTTCCAGGAGGAACCCTGGCATCTCGGCTAGGTCAGAGCCCCCACGGGCCCCTCCTGGAATCTTGGGGCTGGACACACAGCTGGCCGATGGAGCCGGGGGTTCCCTATGGCCAACGCTGACTGAGAGCCCTTCTGAGGTTATCACATCGTTCCTCACAAGGAGTGCCCACATCATTCCAGGCGCCGAGGAAGCCCTCCTGTCAAAGGGCTCCCACCCTCAGGTGGGCCAGCCAGCTGTTCCCAAGGCTCACACATGGTCTGTCCTCCCTGCAGGGCTCTGCACAGGTGGATGACCCCCTGGCCCCCAGCCACTTGGAGTTCAAGTTCGAGCCTGAGGACTTTGCTTTGCCTTCTACAGCCCTGGGCCAGCAGGCTGGCCTTGGCGGGGCCCTGCGCCAGGAGGCCTGGTGTGCACTGGCCTTAGCCTAGGTCCCTGGGCACCCCATGGACCCACCTCGCTGACTCTTTACTGCAACACAAAAGGATACTGCCAGGCTTGCTGCCAGAAGAGACTGGAGCCAGCTGGACCTGGAGGTGCTGGGAGTCCCTCAGCGCGACAGCCATGGCCTTCTGTGTGGATGGGAGGAGGGCTAAGCCCCCTCCCTGGGCAGCAAGGAACCTTCAAGGGATGTGCGAGGCTCTGGCTGACCCAGGGCTCCCAGCCCCAACTTGAATTCTGTCATCAACACTTGCCATCATCATGTTTACAGGTGGTAGCAGCAGGACAAAACCCACCTTCCTGCAGTAAAACCAAGATCACAGGTGACATGACTGAGGCCAGGCAGCAGTGGGGGATGGGGGGCTGCCAGACACAGGGCTTCCCCGGCCTCCCTCAGGCTGCCCACTCCCCATGTGAGATGGATAGAGGCACGGCACGGAAACCTTGCCCTCCTTGGAGCATGGGACAGCCAGGGACAGATGGGCAGGTTGGGCACTGTACCAGGACGCCACCCCGAGGGGCCGATCACATTGTAGTCATCGTGGACCAGTATTTATTTGTATGGTTTTCCCCAGGCGGAGCAGTAAAGAGCCGTCCTTGTTCTGACTGAATCTGTGGCTGTATTATGACCATTTCATAAGTGAAGGTGCCTGGGACCCCCATTCTGACCCACAGGGGCACTCCCAGGACTGATAGTGGGGTGACCACAGGTCCTGGCTCATCCAGGTCTGTCCCAGTAGCACCCCCTTTCACTTACGAAGCCATCCCCCACCCCAGGGCTGGATGACAAATTAGCTGTTGTGCTGGGTAGAGGTACCTCTGCCCAAGGAGCTGACAGTGGCTCACAGCCTGACGCCAGAGGCAGCAGAGAGTGGGGCCCCCTGCGGAGGGGCCACTCCACCCCTCCCGTCCTGCAGCTGCCCTTCACCAAGACCTTCTGATTTTTCCATGGAAGCCAGAAACTGGGCTTTCTTTTTTTAATGTAAAATCTTCCAGTTGAAAGATTTCGCCTCCAACTCCCAATTTGATTCCAAAATCTTAACTTTTGTAAACCATCTGGAACAGCCACTGTTGTGCCAACATGTAAAAACATCTCCTTCATATTTAAGAACACTCATCCTTCCTAAACGCGTCCCTTCTTCCTGAGTCGGTACCCCGAGATTCAACCAGCTGCGTCTCCATGTGACCTTGTCTTTTTTTTTTTTTTAAAGACAAGTGACACCATCGGAAAACATGTAAAATAAAAACTTGGTTTTGCTCTCCTCTACCCATCATCCCTGGAGAAGGAAATGGCAACCCACTCCAGTACTCTTGCCTGGAAAATCCCACGGACGGAGGAGCCTGATAGGCTATAGTCTGTGGGGTCACAAAGAGTCGGACACGACTGAGCGACTTCACTTCACTTCCCCATCACCAGCGGGTTCCGGGCCTCACGCCTGCCTGTCGGGATCCATTCAGGTCGTTTCTCCTTCCAGAAACACGTCACTGGGGACCAGGCTGCGGGACCTCGCTGGCCATCCTGGGTCGTGCCAGGGGCTCCTAAGGACTTGATGAGGCCCCTGAACACCGGGTGCCTTTGAGGTTGCCCCCTGCACAAGGGTGGGACATTGGGTGGAGCAGCCCAGGGACCGAACCTGGAGGAGTCACCACTTGGAGGTCAGACAGACTCCAGTCAGTCCCTGTCCCTATCCTGGCCTGGGGCTCTGGGGAGGGGGAAGTGAAGTGANCTTTGAGGTTGCCCCCTGCACAAGGGTGGGACATTGGGTGGAGCAGCCCAGGGACCGAACCTGGAGGAGTCACCACTTGGAGGTCAGACAGACTCCAGTCAGTCCCTGTCCCTATCCTGGCCTGGGGCTCTGGGGAGGGGGAGGGGCAGGGGCAACAAACGTCCCCCTGCGGAGGGAAGGAGTGATGTGGACCGAGGCGGCAGCGGGAGTTCCGGGTGAGGACCTTGTGGGAGCACCCCTCCTCCAGTGAACACCACACCCCGTGTAGACCAGCGAGTCTCGGACTCCTCCCTCCAAAAGGCAGGCCCCGGTCCCCTTCCTCCCCTATAAGAGACAAGCACCTGAGAAGTGGCAGATGGCTCTGAGAGGCAACACAAGGCGAGGGGCCCCTGCAGGACTCTGAGCAAGCTGAGCAGCCTTCCTGGAGGTGCCCGCAGCTCAGTGAGCAGAGCGCGAGAGGGAGGAGGGGGCTGGACGCCCCACCCAGGAAGAGAGGTCCTGAGAAGGAGTGTTTGGCAAAGAGGAAGGAAGAGGCCATCTCTTCCTCTTTTTCATCATTTTTAAGGATGAGCCTGGGATGGGGGAGGCTGAGCCCCCACCTCTGGACGTGAGGAGCTTCAGGGAAGAGCGTCTCAGTTTAAGCCTTTCTCCCCAGCCTCTCTTCAAGACCCGGAAGCTGTCAGGACCAGAGCCTGAATATAGCTGCCTGGCACCCCACTTCCTGCAGCTCTTCCTCTTGCCTGCCGGCCCCGCGGCTTTGCTTGGCCGGCCATAAACAACCGGATGAGCCGGGGAGGCTGGCAGGCGTGGGCAGCTCCAGGCCGCTTATCAGACCACAGGACGGAAAGAAAGACCACTTCATCTGTGCTGCCTGCTGCCCGCACCTCATTCCCATGTCTTTCAAACTAGAGCAGCATCCAGGGAGCCTGGGTGGAGGGGGCCACAGCTCCTCCAGCTGGGGAAGCTCCCTCCATCCATGGGAAGTGTCCACTGAGCCCTGCTGCGCTCTGTCCTGGGTGCCTGGGGAAGGGAGATCAGACTGGCCGGGAAAGCTGGAAAACTGGGGGCATGGCATAGAAACAGGGAGACCCAGGGGCACTGGGGGTTTTGATCCAGAAAAAGCATTTTCAGAGCACCCTTCTCCCAACTTAAAGCTCTTAACCCGTTGCCTCACTCCAGATGCAGAACAGGGAAGCTGACAGCATTCCAGGGCAGTGGAAGCAGAGCAGCTCCTCCCCCTAGCCTGGATGGACATATCCCCAAGGAGGATGTCAGGGTGGTGATCCCCAGTGGCTCCCCTTCACCCTGCTTTCCCCAGTCTTGATGCCATCGGTCAGCAGTATATCCCCTGCCCATGGAAGTATATCCCCTGCACACAGCAGTATATCCCCTGCACACAGCAGTATATCCCCTGCACACAGCAGTATATCCCCTGCACACAGCAGGCACATGTTCATCCTGTGGGCCCTTTAGTTGGGGCATCGCTGCCACACAAGCCGCCTGCACCAGCTCAGCCCTCCAGGGCAGCCAGGCCACCGTGTCCAGCTGTGCCCAGAGCCCCCAAACTTCCTGGTGGGACTGGGGCCAAAGTTAGTTTCCCCTTCGTTGCTGAAAAACATGGCTCTTTAAAAATTGGTGCCAGTTCTGTAAGTCTCTCATCTGAAAATGTCACGTGCTTCTTAAGAGGTGAAAATCATCCTTTGGAGGAAGCAATGCAGGTTACTCACTCTTTATTTGACCAGATAAGGGCCTTTCTTGGACAAGACCTGCTGCCGTCGCCATCGTCCTCGACGAGCCATTCTGCCACCACGCACGCAGGCCACAGCCTCGGGGGACAGGGCTCTAGAAGTGCAGCCCCCCCCCGCCCCCCCTCCGCCACCA
>SJYV01019719.1:0-11463 GCA_006410875.1 Neotragus pygmaeus
CCATGACCTTCACATTTGCAGTCAGCATTTGTGTTCATTATTAAGTTGAACAGGCAACATATGACTCTTGCATGAAGAAGAAGAACCAAAACTGTAGCCTGAGCATCTCAGGGGACACAGCTATTGCAGATGCACTGAGTGTTCAACACAGCCTGGGTGCAAGTAAACACAGAAAGAATCCCTGGGACTTAAAAAATAATTGGCCTTAGAAGGTTATAGTTTTATTAAAACAATCAAGAGATTGAAATAAAATGTTATTTACAAAATGTGGTTTCAAAGTAGCCCTAACTCTTGCAATAATTAAAGAGCTTCTCTATCTCAAGGTGATGGAGGCTGACAACATACTTGTGAGCTGTGAAAGTCGTTCAGTCGTGTCCGACTCTGGGCGACCCCATGGACTATACAGTCCATGGAATTCTCCAGGCCAGAATACCGGAGTGGGTAGCTGTTCCCTTCTCCAGAGGATTTTCCCAACCCAGGGATTGAACCCAGGTCTTCTGCATTGCAGGCAGATTCTTTACCATCTGAGCTACCAAGGAAGCCCTAGCTATGAGCTGTGCATTAGGCCATTTTCTGGTTGTCTTCCTCGATGGTTTAGGGGGAAAAGAATCTGCCTGCAATGCAGGAGACACAGAAGATGAAGGCTTAACCCCTGGGTTGGGAAGATCCCCTGGAGGAGGAAATGGCAACCCACTCTAGTATTCTTGCCTGAAAAATCCCATGGACAGAGGAGCCTGGTGGG
This sequence comes from Neotragus pygmaeus, assembly GCA_006410875.1. Lineage (NCBI taxonomy): Eukaryota > Metazoa > Chordata > Mammalia > Artiodactyla > Bovidae > Neotragus > Neotragus pygmaeus. Next base: position 743 of record SJYV01019719.1, read on the forward strand.
CTACAGTCCATGGNAAAAAACAAACCTCATTTTCTGATCAGCGCCCTCACTGGCTGAGGACTCTTTAGGAGCCGGAGAGACTTCATTACAAGCTTCAAAAGCAAACTTCTTCACGTCTTCTTTGCTATCCCCGGGGTCCGGGCTTGAGGCTTCCGGGGGCGCTTCCGCCGCCTCCTCGCTACAGGCTTCCGTGTTCTCTGAGGCTTTACTACTCTGCTCAATTGGCTTCTCTAGCCCTACAGGCTCACAGTCCATCCTCTCGTCATCGCCTGTCTGCTCCACGGGCTCCCTTTTCACTACCGCTAACAGGGTGTCTGCCTTGCTCGACTGAGCGTGTGCTGTTGACTCGTTGGCCAAATCTAAATCACCCTCCTCCGGATGGGCGCTGTCAAAAAGGTCCTCTTCCTCCGCAAGTTTTCTGTCTGGCCCCACGCTACTTGTTTCCTGTGCAAATGGCTGCTCCAGCTCGGAACCTTCTTCTTTTACTGGCTCAGATTTACAAGTTTCCCCCAAAATGTCGAGTATTTTCTCATTTTCTACGGATTTAACAGGAATAGAATGGCACAAGGTTTAATTACCAGGGAAATAAAGCAATCACAAATGCGGAACTGGCACGGCGGCCACACTAACACGAAGAGAACTGCTAGCTACACAGAGATTGGAAAACCCGCGGGTACACACACTTAACACTGGTTACACTACCTGCACTCTGACCGACTACAGAGTAAGCCTCTATGCTACATGGAAGAGAAATGCATCCCAGAGACTTATTTAACCCCCAACACCTTCTGGCTGATTCTTGACAGTCTTCATTCTGTCGGCGTGTATATATGCCTCTTCCAAATTTAGCTTCCAAAGTCCAAGTTGCTTAACTCAATGTATCACCATTCACTGAACAGAGCTCAATTTCCAAATTTCTTTGAATTTCTTTTAACAGAACAGTCCGACATGAAAACCAGAATCTCTTCCATCGGTGCTCTGAGATATTTGTAGTCCAGAAAGTGAACAGTGTTTGTTTGGAATTCTCATGAAGAAACCTTTTCTTCTGGAATCCAGTTATGTCTCAATTCTTTAAAATGTTATCTCCCTACCACTGCCTGAATTAAAAACCACAAAATTAACACACTGCCCAATATCACAAGATCTGCTTTGTGCGGTACAAAGGTATTGGCTTTTGAGAGGCATCCAAACTCTCTATATCTGTTTTAAGTGCTGTGTTCATTTAAAAAGGCATGAGATAGTCTCATCTCACCCAATACGCTTTACAAAATGAGAAATCAGCCACTTTCACAGATCTGGGGATATGGCTGGGTTTCCAATCTCTATGATCCTGGTATGTCTGGATCGTAAACCTTTAAAACAATGTGTACTACAGTAAGGTAACTTTTTAAAATTAAAGATTCCAAATTAGAGAAGGTAGAAAATTAGAATGACTCCAAATTCTCTGATGCTAAGTTTTTCATTTAACAGTACCTGGCTCCATGGATGACTCTTCGATTTCCTGCAACAAAAAACATAAATAAAATTGTGCCAGATGGATGAAACCTAGAATTTATTCATACCCTCAAGTGTAGTAACTAAGAAGGGAATTTTTAAAAACACAGACAAGGAGCCTCACAAATGCAACAGGTGGAGGAACCTGCTTTTACCAGGCAAAAGCCTGCAGGAGAGCTGCCACCCTACTTCATCCACCTTAGCCCCAGGCCCCACGTCCCAGGCTGATCTCAGGGGGATTGCTGTCCATCATTACTCTCGTCTGCTTCTGCATTTCCCAGCGCCTGGCAACAGTATCATGTTTAATGGTGATGAACCCGTCACATGCCTATCTGGCCTTCTAAACTGTCTTATATGCCTGGAGAATAGTGCTTTCATTTTTCTATGTTGAGTTTCTAAAAGAATGTCTGACACATATTAGGAAATGGTTTTTCACATAATTAACATAGCATTTGTTTCCAAAAACTCAAAAGTGAGAGGGAAAGAAGGCACAGGTGGCTTGCCTGTTCTTTGCACAGTGGTCTTACTGTCCCTGTCCAGTTGGTCAATCAGAGCCCTACAGTATCACACATGCCTCCTAATCTCTTCCAACCACCCACCCACGAGGCCAGCTCTAACTCCTCAACAACCCTCAGGAAACCCTGTGAAGTCACACCATTGCTACTCCTCACAAACTGAGTTTGGTTTTACTACCCTTATTCCACCTCCCTGCTACACAGGCTCATCTGCACCACTTTCCAAAGCAGGCCAAGTCCTACGCATGCCTCAGCATTTCGTGCATGGATCACCTCCTCACAGAGAGGCTGGCCAACTGCAGGAAGGGATTTTCTCTCAGTGTGGAATGTGGTTCCTGGAACCTACATTCCCTCTGCCTAAGTGACAATATTTCAGAATTCTAGCACACATTGCTAAGCACTGTCTAGGTTCCAGGCAGAAATTCCACCTTACATACACATATATTAACCAATCACCACACAGCCCTAGCAGGATGGTTCTATAAGTATCATCCTTCTTTTCCCAGATTAGGAGACAGGCACACTGTGGTTGACAAATTCACTCAAGGACACACAGTAGAGCCAAAATCTGAGCAATGAGTGTGAGAACTGAGTTTGTATCAGTCAGGCCTCTACCTATCATTCTGTTTACACAGGGAGGGTGGCAACCAACCTTTCTCCTCATGTATCTGAGACAGCACAAGTTACATGCATATGAATGGTTTGCACAGTCCATTGGGCACTAATCTGCCATTCTTGGGAGCCCTAGGAAACGGGCCATTTTCATAACAGTTTCATTTGTAATCAAAAATTTTTTTTCCATTTCATGCTGGGAATTAAAGATTCTACACTGAAGGAAACAGCCATTTTAGGCAGAATGATTCTCTTAACTTTCCCTAGATGGAAATGTATACATTCCCATTGTCTTTGAGAGGGGCTATGTGTACTGTCCTGATCAGACAATATACACAGGAGTCTCTGAACTGAGGAGACATTCAAGAAAATGACAAGTCCCACTCCTCCTTTCTTTCCTGAGTCAGGTTGTGTCAGCTGAGGAGACATCAACTCTAGAAAGACATCAACCGGGTTTTACCAAGATTTCTTGACATATGCACTCTCCTTGAGGCTGGCTTCTGGCTCACTAATAACACACCTGGCCCCCGCCTGGCAGAAGTGAATGAAGATCTTGTCTGAAAGATAGTTTCCAATTAATCAGCACAGGTGACATTATTTAAACAAAAAACAAGGACTGGAATAAGCCGACTGTATTTTTATTTCCTCACAAAACTTCCTCCTGGAAATCAGATACTCAGGTTTATTCCAACAGTTTATACCTACAAAGGCTGACAGAAAAAGTAAAAGGAAACTCAAGATCCACATTTATGCAAACTATACCTGAAAGTCAGTGCACATCTCATTTGTTCTCATCTAACATTTAACTTTTACACAAGTGGCCGTCAAACAGCCAAGATGCTATAGTCATCAAGAGAAACCTTTCTGAGAAGTAGTTCCCAAACAGAGAACCAGAAACCCTGAGAATCCACCTTTCCCAGCTGTGATGTCAGTGTTGGGCCTTCCTCACCCTCCTGCATCCTCATCTGAGCCCCATTTATCTCTCCTGGGGAGGGGGTGCCTCCCCCTGCAGTCTCATCTCACCTAAGAGTATTTCTCTTGCAGAGGAGGCCCTCCAGGACAGATCCCACAGGCTGTCCTCCTAGCCATCATATTAACAAGAGTCTCCCAAATGGCCTGGGTCTTAGCTGCACGGATCCACAGTGCTGGTGGGGGAGCCGAGACGACAAGCCCTTTTCACTAACACATTTTATTCGGGAAAGTTGAAAGCGAAGCCCCCTCTTCAGAGGCCAAAAAAGGAAACAGACCTTCCAGTGACTTTTAGTTGGGACTGCCATATGATATCAGCAGTAGTCTCCAAAAACTGTAGTCTAACCTTTGATTCTAAAATTATTGAGACATACAACTTACCTGCAATACAGTGAAGTCAGGTGATAAAGTATCTAAATTGTTCATACTTTCTTTGTCCTTTACCTGTAAAACAAATGGAGAACAAACTCATGACATCAATAATAAGGTAACTTGACAGGACATCTATACAATGAAAAGTTACAGCCATGAAAAGTCACTTAAGGTGACATTCTAAACACAGAGCACAAATCAAAACAGCATTACATTGTGATTCCACCTCAACTGAGAGAAATGTTGTACATAAACATATACCTGCAGATAGTCTAGGAGACCCACATAAATGGTATCAGTGGGGGTTCTCAAGACACAAGTCAAACAAAGAAAAACAATAGTCTAAGTCAAGCAAAAAAGTACAGCTGGGTAGTACATACATTCTCCCAGTAAAACGGAACACTAGGGTTGGGGCTGCTCTTCCAGGAACAATGTATAGAATCACATTGCAGAGGGTGTTCTTGGACTTCACAGCCAACATAACTTCCCGAAGCCTGGATGCCTCCACCGCTGGGACTGGAGTGGCTAGGGCCCGCATGGGAATGGCATCTCTGGGACCCCTGCCTCCTAGCATCATCAACTTTCAAACTGAATGTGGGGACAGGAGCACAGGACTGGCAAAGCCCAGGTGACCCATCACTGCCCCACCTGCAGGGGAAGAATCACTGGTATGCCGAGTTTCTATTCTTAGAGCTGGGCTCTGACCAGTGAGGCGAGGGATTCCTCAACACAGAAAAGGGGTTCATAAAATCATTGTTGTATGACCCAGTAAATTAGACTGTTTGCTATAAAGTCCAGAATGTTAGTTTACTTTTTGGGGGGGAGGATATTTTTCAAATATTTTATGAGCATGTACTATTATCACCTTTACATGACTATAACCTTGCACCACTCCTTCCCTCCCCTGACACAATCATCTCAGGACATTCTATGGATGCTCCTAGGAGCATGGACACACACTTGTGTCAAAGACCAACTCCCCTTCTTCTGTCTATCTGACTAATAGCACATTATTCTGGTTCCTGTCTTACTTTTGCATCCTTCTTGGAGATTATCATTTTAGTTCACACAAAGCAGCTTAGTTCACTGATATGGTATACAGGAGTAGTCACTGTATTACTGGAAGTCATAATAAATGTCTTTACTGCGTTTGCTATACACTAGGCACTGCTCTAAACCGAGGTCAAGGGCCAGATAGTAAATATTTCAGGCTTTGTAAGCCAGACAGAGATCAAATTGCCAACATCTGCTGGATCATCGAAAAAGCAAGAGAGTTCCAAAAAAACATCTACTTCTGCTTTATTGACTATGCCAAAGCCTTTGATTGTGTGGATCACAATAAACTGAGGAAAATTCTGAAAGAGATGGGAATACCAGACCACCTGACCTGCCTCTTGAGAAACCTGTATGCAGGTCAGGAAGCAACAGTCTGAACTGGACATGGAACAACCGACTGGTTCCAAACAGGAAAAGGAGTACGTCAACGCTATATATCGTCACCCTGCTTATTTAACTTCTATGTAGAGTACATCATGAGAAACGCTGGGCTGGAAGAAGCACAAGCTGGAATCAAGATTGCTGGGAGAAATATCAATCACCTCAGATATGCAGATGACACCAACCTTACGGCAGGAAGTGAAGAAGAACTAAAGAGCCTCTTGATGAAAGTGAAAGAGGAGAGTGAAAAAGTTGGCTTAAAGCTCAACTTTCAGAAAACGAAGATCATGGCATCTGGCCCCATCACTTCATGGGAAATAGATGGGGAAACAGTGTCAGATTTTATTTTTTTGGGCTCCAAAATCACTGCAGATGGTGACTTCAGCCATGGAATTAAAAGACGCTTACTCCTTGGAAGGAAAGTTATGACCAACCTAGATAGCATATTCAAAAGCAGAGACATTAGTTTGCCAACAAAGGTCCGTGTAGTCAAGGCTATGGTTTTTCCAGGAGTCATGTATAGATGTGAGAGTTGGACTGTGAAGAAAGCTGAGCGCTGGAGAGTTGATGCTTTTGAACTGTGATGTTGGAGAAGACTCTTGAGAGTCCCTTGGACTGCAAGGAGATCCAACCAGTCCATCCTGAAGGAGATCAACCCTGGGATTTCTTTGGAAGGAATGATGCCGAAGCTGAAACTCCAGAACTTTGGCCACTTCATGCGAAGAGTTGACTCACTGGAAAAGACTCTGATGCTGGGAGGGATTGGGGGCAGGAGGAGAAGTGAACGACAGAGGATGAGATGGCTGGATGGCATCACTGACTCGATGGAGGTGAGTCTGAGTGAACTCCGGGGAGTTGGTGATGGACACGGAGGCCTGGTGTGCTGTGATTCATGGGGTCACAGAGAGTCGGACACGGCTGAGTGACTGAACTGAACTGAAGCCAGACAGTCTCTGTCATAACTATTCTACTCGGCTATTGTTCTCAGAAGTCAGCCATAGACAATTGTCACAAATAAATGTGACTGTGTTGCAATAACTCTTTGGCCAGCTTGATGACTTCTGCTTTAAGTTAGCAATAAACATTCATCTAATTAGACTTCCTCAAACCTATTTTTGCAAATGAGGCTCAGAGAGGTTAAGTGAATTATCCAAGGTCACATAGCAAGTTAAGTGACCAACCTCTAGTCAATGCTGTTACCACTTAAACAACTGGTTCCACTAAACCATAGTTATTTAACCTTTACTGACAGACATTTAGGAGTTTTCAGGCTTTTGTTACTGAAATATATTATTTTCTAATCACAGGGAATAAAACAGCCTTAAAGAAGCAGTCACTAGGAAGGGTTTCAGTCTTATGTTTTTGGTGTTCCTTCTTAGGAAGCGAGTGACTGAGACTCATCAAAAGATAAACAACTGCATACCCTCCCTATCTGTGTCCAAATAACCTGCACCACCGCCCCACGCCCCCCACCCCGCCACAGCCATTCAAAGAGGACAACCTGCTACTGTGAAGGGTACTGAGGATCAGTTCCAAAAGAAATGCAAACACATTTCAAGGAATCCGATACGTGGATGGATGGACTGGCGGAGCACATGGTCTCGTTCCTCTCATAGCACTCATGAGACACTCCGTAAGAGAATTGAGGAGGCTATGAACATGAGGTGCCACCTAGGACCAACCCTTAGAAATTCCTACAAAGAAGTCTCCTAGTTTCTATTTTTCATTGTCTTTTCTGTCTACCTGAGACAAAGTCATCCTCACGGAAATAACATAATCCACAAATTAACAGGTCTGACAAATGTGGTGTATGAATTGTGTATGTAGCTTAATGCTACACTATTCAAATGGAGAGCAGATACAATTCCTCCTCACAAGACACCATTTTTCACTGAAGCAAAGTGTGCTTTTCAAACTCATCTACTTTTTACATGTGAATGGATGAGTCAAACATGTACTGCTGCTGCTGCTAAGTCGTTTCAGTCATGTCCAACTCTGTGTGACCCCATAGACGGCAGCCCACCAGGCTCCCCCGTCCGTGAGATTCTCCAGGCAAGAACACCGGAGTGGATTGCCATTTCCTTCTCCAATGCATGAAAGTGAAAAGTGAAAGTGAAGTCGCTCAGTCGTGTCCGACCCTCAGCAACCCCATGGACTGCAGCCTTCCAGGCTCCTCCGTCCATGGGATTTTCCAGGCAGGAGTACTGGAGTGGGATGCCCTTGCGTTAATGGCATTAAAAGAATATCATTCCAAATATAAAGCTTATCATCTGTTAGGCTATTTGAGGAAGTGTTACATCTAGGATACATCCTGGAGACCCTGCCAAGGTACCTACAGCATGTTCTTGAAGTTGCTCTGGAAGCTCTTGCATCTCCCCCTCTACTAGCTCTCTACTGTCAGACAGGGACTCCTGGAGGTTATTGTCATCTTCCACACAGTCTGCAATGCTCCCATTATCTATCTCTGCTTCATCCAACACACTTAGATCCATCATGTCAATGACCTGTAAGTTCTCCAAATTGGTCTCAACATCCTCCTGTGACAAAGCAAAATACAAGCATTAGATGATGGTCATTGGTCCATGCACAGAGCTAATCACTGACAAGGTTCACATACCTGTCCATCCCCAGAATTTTCTTCTAGCCCATTATCTTCCAAACCCTCTTCTTCTGGTTTGCGGCCTGAAGGAATAATTTATGGCATGAAATCAATGATATGCATTTTCCAGAAGTGACAACTTTCATTTTTGTATGCCTTAAGCACTGAAGAAAGATGACAACGTAAAACACCTGTGGGTCTTCTCCATTTAGAAACACAGTAATCCAAGAATGGTAGGGCCAATCTACCCCCTAGTAGAAGTTGTTGTAGTTTAGTTGCTAAGTTGTGTCTGACTCTTTAGCATGAAATGGACTACAGCATGCCAGTCTCCCCTGTCCTTCACTATCTCCTGGAGTCTGTTCAAACTCACATCCACTGAGTCAGTGATGCTATCTAACCATCTCAACCTCTGCCACCCTCTTTTCCTCTTCACCTCAATCTTTCCCAAATCAGTCATTTCCAATGAGTCGGCTCAGCGCATCAGGTGACCAAAATATTAGAGCTGGCACTAGAACTATTAGAAGTGGTTCTGTTCTTATCAACTGGAAGTTTGAGGAGCTGGAAATGGATTTTTAATAAGGCGGAGGCAACTAGACCTTTTCCAGGCCTGCCCTTCTTGTCAAGTGGCTTTGGTTATGGGGAGAAGAGTATCTCATACAAACGTGCTGCTGTGGGGAATTCTCTGGCACTCCAGTGGTTAGCATTCTGTGCTTTCACTGCCTATTGCTCAGATTCAAAACCTGGTCAGGGAACTAAGATCCCACAAGCTGCATGGCAAAAAACAAACAAAACCAAAACAAACAAAAAACACACAAAAATTTAAAAAAAGAAAATAACAAAATCACGAAGTGCTGCTTTTTAGTTAAGGAACATGAAATGTGTTTTCCCAGAGACAATCACATAAAAAGAAAACACAGAAAAGCAAAAAGAAAGTAAAAGCCTTTCAGAATGTTACCATTTAGAGTGAGCAGTGGAGCTGTCATACAGTGGGGCATGGATATCTTCCCATACTGTGCTACGTACATACACATACACTGGCTTTGAAAATGGTACGGCCATTTTATAATCTCTGCATTTAGTATTTTGTGAACAGGTTTCTATATTCTTTCATAGCATTATATGGATATATCATCATTTCCCCTCAAAGTGAAGATCAATTTTTTAAGGTCACTAAGTATTTTTCAAGTAATATAAAGGTACTAGACATTAACCCACCTATATTTAATGATTAATCTTAAGTGTACATAGAATGTGTAAAATGTGGCGGAGGGGAGAGGGAGTGAAAAAACCCAACCCTAACCATTTATACCATAATTTATACTTGAGAATTTTCTTACACTATATGTACTTGATTTTTCCATATTCTATATTTCACTCATGTTTTCAGAAATATTTTATTTAGGAACACAGGGAATTGTGACACTAATACTAGTATACAATACATTATGTGTAAATAGTCTTGGTGGCTGGCTGGGAATCTCAGCACCACCATATAATATTCCTATGGCAAAACGCACCTTAAACTTTCAAAAATATCTGCAACTCAACCCAGTGGTCTTCATAAATATGCTAGGAAGATACACCAGCAACATTTCCACAGACTCGTACCATTCTAGAATATGCACATTGGCTTTTGCCCAATTCCATTGAGTTAGTAGGAAAAATCTAAGTAGACTAGCAGAAACTTGCCACCCTTTCTACTGTCTTTCTCCCTTTCACAAGAAACAGCAGGTTTTCATCAGGCAGATCCAGAACTCACTATAAGCAGTACATACAGGTACACTGCAGCCTGAAGCCCTTCTAGCAGAGAATTTTCCCAGATTAGAAATGCCCTAACAAGCAATGTCAAGAGAATGTGCTATACTAAGAACATCCAGTCTTCAGTATGGAAAGCACACCCCGATCGGGATGCTAACCAACAATCACTATTTGGGAAAGATACCCTGCTATCCAAAGATGAAAAACAATGTATCTCAATGAATCCAAAATTAATGTGAATGAGAAATATCATTGTGGCAAAAAATAAAGCAACTATTTTTGGTACTAAGAGAAAAGGCACCCCTCAAATTCTTCCTCCATAGAGTAAAAAGGTCTCCCACATTCACAATCTCCAAACCAAAGGACTGCATGTTTTTTGTCTCTATAACCTTCTCTTAGCCACAACCTTCTCTTCTGCTGGGATTAACCCCCAGTACCCTGAGTGGCTGGCTGGATGTGGGCAGGTGAATATTTTTCAAAATTTGTTTGATTACACAAATACATTCATACATACAACTCAGCAGTGGCCACGGGACTGGAAAAGGTCAGTTTTCATTCCAATCCCAAAGAAAGGCAATGCCAAAGAATGCTCAAACTACCGCACCATTGCACTCATCTCACATGCTAGCAAAGTAATGCTCAAAATTCTCCAAGCCAGGCTTCAGCAATAAGTGAACTGTGAACTTCCAGATGCTCAATCTGGTTTTAGAAAAGGCAGAGGAACCAGAGATCAAATTGCCAACAACCGCTGGATCGTAGAAAAAGCAGGAGAATTCCAAGAAAACATCTATTTCTGCTTTATTGACTATGCCAAAGCCTTTGACTGTGTGGATCACAATAAACTGTGGAAAATTCTGAAAGAGGCGGGAATACCAGACCACCTGACCTGCCTCTTGAGAAATCTGTATGCAGGTCAGGAAGCAACAGTTAGAACTGGACATGGAACAACAGACTGGTTCCAAATA
>SJYV01019734.1:5285-41229 GCA_006410875.1 Neotragus pygmaeus
TTCCTCCCCCACCCCCCCAACAAAACAAAAAACAGAAATTAAAAAAAAAAACAAAAAAAAAAAAAAAAAAAAAAAAAAAAAAAAAAAAAAAAAAAGACATCCAGATTGGAAAGAAAGAAAGAAAATTTTCTTTACTTGCAGACAACATGCTTGTTTATGTTGTAAACTCCAAGGAATGTATACAAACATCTAGAATTAATAAATGAGTTCAGAAAGATGGCAGGATACCAAGTTACTATGCAAATGTATTTCTATATGCTGATGACATTCAAGTGGAAACCGAAACTAAAGATACCACTTAGAATTGCTCTAAAGAAATGAAACAGGTATAAATCTAACAAAACATGCTCAAGATCAATATGGTAAAATTTATGAAATGCTGATAAAGAGACATAACTTGTTCAAGATTTGAAAGATTCAACATAGCAAAGAAGCTAATTCTTCTCAAACTCATTTACAGATTTACCACAATCTTCAACGAAATCTCAACAAGATTTCTTTTTATAAATATAGAAAGGCTTATTCCAAATTTTAGATGAAAAGGCCCTAAAATAGCCAAAACAAATTAAAAAAAGAAAAGTGGGAGCAATCATTCTTTTAAATGTGAAGTGTTTGCTACTAGCTACAATAATATTAATAGTATCATATTAGCAGAGGGATAGTCATAGATTAATGGAATAGATATAAAATGAAGAAATAGATCTATACAAATTTGTTCATCTACTTTTAACAAAGGAAAAAAAATCATTCCAGTGAGAGAGATAGGGTTTTCAGTAAATGGTGCTGAAGTAGGTACCTAAAGCAAAAACAAAAAACCTTAAACTAATCCTTCAACTTTATACAAATTTTAACTCAAAATGGTAAGTTTTTACAAGTATGTAAAATGTAAAACTTCTAAAAAAAAATAGAATAAAATATTCAAGACCTATTAGGCAAAGAGTTCTTAACCAAAAGTATGATTCATAAAAGGAAAACTTGGTTAATTGAACCTTATACAATCTAAAACTTTTGCTCAGCTATTGACCCCATTAATGAATATGAAAAGACAAATTACGGACTAGGAAATATTTGCAAATCACATATTTGACAGAGAATTTGTGTTTGGAATTTACAAAGAACATCTCAAACTCAAGATTTAAAAGACAAACAATCTAACTTTTAAAACAGGCAAAAAATATGCATAGATGTTTTATGAAATAGGATATGCATATGGAAAATAAGCACATGAAAAGACATTCAACATCATTAGGAAAATGCCAAATAAAACTGCATACCAAATAGAACTACATACCATTCATAATTACAGTAATAAATAGAGTAATAACACAAATGATGGTGAGGATGTGGAGAAACTGGATCCATGATAAATTGCTGCTGGGAGTATTAAATAATACAGAGTAATATAATTTTTGTAAATGATATCTTGACCCTTTTTTGATGCCCTGGCTAGAGGCCGGTCAGTTCTCCTTCTTGAACACCCAATTACGCCCAAACTCCCAACTATTGATTTACTGGGCTCTCATTCTTTGTGGTTTTTGCTGTCAGTCACTAACTCATATCTGACTTTTTGCGACCCCATAAACTGCAGCACGCTAAGCTTCCCTGTTCTTCACTATCTCCCAGAGTTTGCTCAAACTCACGTCCACCGAGTCGGTGATGCTCCTTCTCCTTATGTCTTTAATCTTCCCCAGTATCAAGGTCTTTTCCATGAGTTGGCTCTTTGCATCAGGTGGCCAAAGTTTTGGAGCTTCAGCATCAGTCCTTCCAAGGAATATTCAGTCTTACTTTCCTTTTAGGATTGACTGGTTTGATCTCCTTGCAGTCCAACGGCCTCTCAACTGTCTTCTCCAGCACCACAATTTGAAAGCAGCAATTTTTCAGCACTCAGCCTTCTTTATGTTCTAACTTTCACATCTGTACACAACTGGAAAAAACCATAGCTTTGACTGTAGGGATCTTTGTCAGCAAAGTGATGTCTCTGCTTTTTAATATGCTATCATCTAGTTTTGTCCAAGGAGCAGGTATCAATTTCATGGCTGCAGTCACCATCCACAGTGATTTCGGAGTCCAAGAAAATAAAATCTGTTCCTGCAGCCACTTTTACCCCTTCTATTTGCCATGAAGTGATGGGACCAGATGCCATGATCTTCGTTTACTGAAGGCTGAGTTTTAAGCCAGCTTTTTCACTCTCTTCTTTCACCCTTATCAAGAGGCTCTTTAGTTGCTCTTCACTTTGTGCCACTAGAAGAGTATCATTTGCATATCTGAGGTTGTTGATATAGCTCCAGCAACCTTGATTCCAGTTTGGGAGTCATCCAGCCCAGCATTTCACATGATATATACTCAGCAAATAAGTTAAATAAGAAGGGTGACAATACACAGTCTTGTCCTACTCCTTTCCCACTGTTGACCCAGTCCATTGCTCCATGCATCTTTATTGGATTTTAACAGTCTGCAGGGCATGCCTCTCGCCCCTATGCTGTGACCTTACTCCTGGCAGGCTGGAGCCTGATTCTTCTCTCTACCCTGGTTGGAGCACAGGGCCTTGACCCCTAGTTAACTAATGCACCTTCATGCAAACATCGTCTATCAGCTCAGTCCATTTTCTGCTCATTTTCAATCGCACCTTAATAGAACATCTTTGAACACAGCTCAGGACAGTTACATCCGGCTAGGATCCCACAATTGTCCTTGAATTTACTGGACTGAACGACCATTTATGGACTGAAACGGGCTATTAACTATTATTTTCTGTATATCTGAGGCCAGAAGAATCATTCATGACTAAATGTCTTGTCTTTAGAGAGATCAACATACAGGCTAAGCTCAAAAGTCTGAAAGCCTGTCCTGTTTCCAAGTAACTGACGGGGCAAATGAAAGGGCGAAAGATCAAGGAAAAAAGAAAAGAGAGGGACAAAAATGAACAGCCTGAGACCAAAAAAAAGAAGAAGAAGAAGAAGAAGAAGAAAGAGTTAGTTGGAAAGAGTAGGAGCGTTAAGAAGCTGATTAAGTAGAAACGACAGGCAGTAACAAGCGAAGAGAGCAAGAAGAGAACTCAGACCCTGAGAGGCGGGCACTGGTCTCTGCTCCCCAGAGCCCCGAAATGGGCGGAGAAAGTGCGGGGCTTGCGGAAGCGGCTAGCGGTGAGCGACCGCCCCGGATGCTGAATGGTCGCGCCCTGCGGCGGTGGCCAATGGGCGCCCGGGATGTTGGAGCGGCAGCGTCAGTCGCGGCGCTCTCTCGCTCGCTCGCCGCAGAGGGGGTGAGGTGGGGGAGGGGACGGCGGCCGCCGCCATGATGCTTGTTTGCTTTCAATGAAAACAAGGGGGACGCGGAGGAGGAGGAGGCGGCGGCGTCGGTGGCGGCGGCGTCGGCTGCGCGGAGGCGAAGGCAGCGGTGGGTGCAGCGAAAAGGGAGAGGCCGGAGGCCGCGAGGCCGAGAGGGCGTAGTGGCGGCCCGTCGAGGAGGCTGAAGCGGGCGGCTGACGCGGTGGATCTCGGAGGGGGAACAAAGAGCGGCGGCTAAGGCGGCAGAGGAGCGGCGACGGCGGCGCTGCAGCTGCGGGCGGGACTGGTATGGTGGTTCCACAGGTCAGACCCCGCTGCACTCACAGGGAGGAGGCGGCGGCAGCGGCGGAGGAAGGCGGCGCACCCCAGGAGGTGAGCGAGACCGGCCCGAGGCCCAGCCGGGCGCTGCTCCTCGCACTGGCGGCGCACGGGCCGCTCTCAGTCGTGTCCCGGGCACCGCAGCGCGGGGCACTCGAGCGAGAGCACCTTAAGTTTTGTGGGCGGCGGGCCTGCAGCTTGGAGGAGATGGCGGCTGTTGAGGGGTCCCTAGATGCGCAGCTGTCGCGATCCCGCTGATTGCGGGACCGCGCCCCCGCGCCGAGTCCGGGGCTGAGGGGTGTTGATTGACGGCGAAGGTGGGGGCGCGCAGGAGGGCGCCGGGGTTGGAGGGAATGCCCTGGCTCTCGACTCAGGCTCTGGTCACTCGCAGGAGGAGAGTTGGTGTGTGGGACTCTTGGCCAGGATGGGTGGCAACTTTGGAGAAGTGGCAGTGTGGGATTGCGCGAAGTGTAGAATGGAACTTCGCAGTTACCACAGAGCGGGAAACTGTTTCCCCCAAATGTGTTTAAAATTAAGTTTTAGGCAATTATCTTTTTTGGGGGGGAATGGATTGGGAGGATGGGAATGGCAATGTTAAAGAAGCTCTTAGCAGCAGATGGAGAGATTAGGATATTGTTGAGGACTCAGAGATACAATTACTTGAAGCTTTTATGTTTAAATAACCTAAATCTTATATTTCCTCCTTTTTTCTAAGTACCAGTCATTATTTTCTTCGGAAACTTTTTTTCTTTTGACTCTTCTCCTGTACCTTTCTTGAAGAGCTTGCTAAGCAATACCTGTAACCGTTTCTTGAACTGTTAACTGTAAAAGACCGCGTTGTGAATGGTCGTTTTGCTTGTCCTTTTTGGATGTGTTATTGTGCTAAACTGACGTTTAAATAATCTCCTTGAATATGAGTTCCCATATTTTTTTCCAGGTGGATTGCCTCATTAGTGGTAGTGCAGAATCTTCTTGCCTCTTTGTATCTGGGTATTTTAATTTTGGGGAGGAAGAGAGTGAATATGAACAAGAGAAAAATAAAACGGCATATAATACTTTGTGTTTTTCTGAATGCACTAGAGTTTATCATCCCAAAACAGTTTTGTAGGCTATAGGAGCTATGTCCATTGATAAAAAGGGTTTGAAGGCTTGTTTTGTAATTGCTATCAGTAATTATTACAGTCTTTAGAACATGATGACTTTTAGAATAAAATTTGCTTAATATTTTTAGACCAGTGATCTGGTCCAGTCGACTTGCTTTAAACAAAATTTTTGAATAGCTACTAATGAAGAAACAAACTTAGAAAGGTTAAAGCGATTTGCCTAAGACATTACAGTTAAGAGGGAAAGGACCAGGTTTTGTGTAAGTGTGAGAGCACATGAGAGTGATGTACCTGCAAAGATTAGTTCTTTGAGGAGGGCAGAGTGTGTTTTAATAAATGGAAGTTATTTGAGGTACTTGAGTCTGATCAGTTTCAGTAGGTGAAAAAGATACTTAATGAAATGGTCAAAAAGTGAGGATGTGACAAAAGACAAAGTTTCTTGTGAAGCTAAGATTTTGCATAGTTTCGGAAGTGTCTTCATCAGTGGTGTGTGTTAATAGATGAAGAAGCTTTTCTGAATGCTTATTTGTTTGTAGGGATTTTCAGTTTTCTTAGACCTTGGTGGCAAAGTAAAACTTTTCAGACTCTTGAATAGACATGAAGTTGGTTATAGAACTTAGTCCTGACTACAGATATTGGCATTTGCTTCTGTACTTGTGATTTATAAATATTTTGGTTAGTGCTTAGGCATTCCACTGTGTCCATATTAGCCTTTTTTTTAATGTTCTTTAAAGCAGCTGCGGGCGGGAGTAGTGCATATTGTACTATTTCATATTGTAGTGCAGCAGAAAGGGGTAATATGTGTAAGGCATACTGGAATAAATGGTCAAGGCTGCTAACAACTTGTAGCTTTTGGGTCATATATGAGAACTCTTTAGCACCCTTGTAACTTTCTCTTACTTAAGGTGCACTGGTTGAAAAACTGCTTTTAAAGTATTTATTTGCATATAAGGTGGGGGCTCATTTAGGCTGCCTTAATCTTACCCTTCTCTGGGCTTTACCTCTCCCTCATCCATTTTTATTTTCTTGGTTACTTATGTGCAAGGAATAGTATATACTGGTCATAGCGTTGGACCTTGAGAATTAAAAAGTGAATAATAGTTGCTGTCTTCTTGTTTCTATAGTCTTAGTAGGTGTACAGAGGCTGTGGGAGAACAGGAGAGAATGATTAAATTTGTAGAAGGTGTGGGAGCAGTTTACAGAAAATAACATGGAATTAGGTTTGTCAAACTGGGGAGACGGGTCATTTCAAACGTAAGGAACTCTGAGTGCATTGAGATGCCAAATGTTGGGGTAAGGCCAGTGGTGACATGTTACTGAAAAGGAGAGTGACTGGAGATGAGCCTGTAAAGGTATGTCCATCCTCGATTTTGAAGAACATGCTTATTAAGCTAAAAGTGAGGTTTATATCTTTATCCTATAGCAAAGGAAAGAGCAAAATATTTTTCAGAGGGGAGCAATGTGATTTAGAGATCATTTAGACATCAGTGTGGACAACTAAGTGGAGGCCCTACATATAAGAAAGTCACATTTGAGATAGTGTGAAGTTAGTGAATCTGAATCTGCTTTAAACTTGGATATATAGGGTATTTTGTTTTTGTGATCCCTTTTATGGTGGGCTTGAGGACTCAGTTCAGTTGCTCTGTAATACAGGGTAATTGAAAATGGTTTGAAAATTAAGAGCAATCAAAACAATGAAACCCATATAGTGGTACTGTAGGTAGGCATTCCGGCT
Source organism: Neotragus pygmaeus (assembly GCA_006410875.1). Classification (NCBI taxonomy): domain Eukaryota; kingdom Metazoa; phylum Chordata; class Mammalia; order Artiodactyla; family Bovidae; genus Neotragus; species Neotragus pygmaeus. The sequence goes on from SJYV01019734.1 coordinate 11,729, forward strand.
TTCAGAACTTGTCTTCTCAGTTAGGCTGAGGCAGATTGTAGTAGTTAAGCTGGAAAAATCAACCCTTTGCTCACCAGAAGTGAGAGCCACCAAGCTTAAAGGTTATGGCTATCCTGATGGTCTGTGAGGATATGGACTGTAAACATTTTGTGAAATTGGGTGGAGGACAGAGTTTTCCCTTCTGTATGGTGGTGGTGGTTTAGTTTCTAAGCTGTATCTGACCCTTGAGACCCCCATGGACTGGGGTTCTTGCCAGGTTCCTCTGTCCATGGGATTTTCCCAAGCAAGAATACCTGAGTAGGTTTGCATTCCTTTCTCCAGGGAATCTTCCCAACCCAGGGTTTGAACCCAAGTCTCCTGCATTGGCAGGTGGATTCTGAGCCACCAGGGAAGCCCAGAGCAACATATAGGATCCTAAAAGTCACCATGATAGGCAGAATTGTGCAGTAAAAACAATAGGCCTTTTGGGAAAAATGGTACTGGAACACAACAGTCAAAACATTGTCAGTGACTTTATTTTTTTTAAAAGGAACCTGATAAAAATGGCAGCATAGTTTTAATCCTAAATGATTAAGGAATACATAAATACCACAGGTGCTGGAGGAGACTCTTCAGAGTCCTTTGGACAGCAAGGAGATCAAACCAGTCAGTCCTAAAGGAAATCAACTCTGAATATAGATTGGAAGGACTGATGCTGAAGCTGAAGCTCCAGTGTGAAGCTGATATGAAGAGCTGACTCATTGTGAAAAGACCCTGATGCTGGGAAAGATTGAGGGCAGGAGGAGAAGGGGACAACAGAGGAGATGGTCGGATGTCATCATCGACTCGATGGACAAGAGTTTGACCAAACTCCTGGAGATAATGAAGGACAGGGAAGCCTGGGGTGCTGCAGTCCATGGGGTTGCAAAGAGTTGGATACAGCAGCTGAACAAATACCATGATAAATGTGACACTTTACTTTGAAAAAGACCTGGGTTGCTTGTGGAAATGGGCATGAGAAGGGTTGCTGCTTGTGAGTTATTATAAAGTGATAGAAAGAGGGTTACCTGAAATCAAATGGAATGTTATAATACCACCAAATGTGGATGGGTGTGGCTCAGCATATATGTACACACAGGCTGAACTGATGGAGCTGATAGGTATTTTCAGGTGTGTGTATTTTGTAAATTTCTATATAGCTCCGTTCAACCAGGGGCAGGTTTCTACCTTTTTGAAGTGTTTTTCTCAGACAAAATCTTATGTAAACAAATGGGAATTTTGTATTATGCTCAAATTTTCTAATATATCAGTCACGTTGGAACAGATTATTTTCAGAATAAAAGATACAGCAGAACTAATTACGCTTCAACATAGTATTTTAAAGTAGTGCTAAAACTCACTTCCAAAAATACCTGAAACACGCTATTTTAGACTTGCTACTGTGATCGGGATGGTTGGAAAGTCACCAACTCAGTGGACGTGTATTTGGGAGATAGTAGAGGATGGAGGAGCCTGGTGTGCTTCAGTTTATAGGGTCGAAAAGAGTCAAGACTTAGCGACTGAACAACAATAGTAGTAGGGCTTATGCTTTTTTATTTCAAGTGGGCTTATAATGGTGCAGAGAGAAAAACAAATGAACCAATAAAGCGCTCATCAGGTTCCATGAGGAATACACAAAGTATTTGGGGGATGCTAAAGAAGGAGCAGAGGCTTCTCTGGTGGCTCAGATGGTAAACAATCTGCCTGAAATGCAGGTGACCTGGGTTGGGAAGATTCCCCTGCAGAAGGGAATGGCTACCCACTCTAGTATTCTTACATGGAGAATTTCATGGACAGAGGAACCTGGTGAGCCGCAGTCCATGGGGTCGCAAGAGTTGGATATGACTTAGCAACTAAATCACCACCGCCAAGGAAGGAGCATCTAATTCTGCTTTGAAAACGGGGGATTCATCTCAGAGGTCTTTGGGCTGAATTGTGAACGTTGACTAGAGGTTTGTTAGACTGAGTGGGGCATTTCAGTGGGAAGAAAGAGCTTGTGCAAAGACAAGTTACATACAACTTGGACTGTGAAACAGGTTGCAAAGATGTAAGGGACAGGTGGAGTTGCCAGAAATAGTCTGTGAATGATCTTAGGCTCTTTCTTAAAGTGTTGGGATGTAAGTTTGTATATAATAGGGATTCATTGAGAGTTTAGGTGGATGGGGTGGGGAAATTGTTTGTGTGACATAGTTTTTCAGGAGACATAGTAAAAATGTGAAGGCTTGATAAAGAGGGTCAAGAAATGGGGGTCAGAAAGTCCTTAGGACTTCACTTAAGTCCTTGTAAGAGAAATACTCTAGAATTGTTAAAGCCTTCATGATTTATATGGTCAGCATTTTGTGAGTGATTTTCTGTCTTAGTTTTCAGGGGGGAAAAGGACTAGAGGGTCAAAATTGATTTCTAGTATACTAGAACTTCCCACAATGATTGTATGTATGACTTAGCAGCTAGAATAAATGTCGAATGTCTCAAAAGGCCAAAATTGCACTGAAATATGGTGTGGTCACTCACATAGAGCCTGACATCCTGAAGTCTGAAATCAAGTGGGCCTTAGGAAGTGTTACTACAAACCATGCCAGTGGAGGTGATGGAATTCCAGCTGAGCTATTTCAAATCCTAAAAGATGATGCTGTGAAAGTGCTACACTCAATAAGTTAGCTAATTTGGAAAACTCAGCAGTGCTCACAGGCCTGGAAGAGGTCAGTTTTCATTCCAATCCNGGTGATGGAATTCCAGCTGAGCTATTTCAAATCCTAAAAGATGATGCTGTGAAAGTGCTACACTCAATAAGTTAGCTAATTTGGAAAACTCAGCAGTGCTCACAGGCCTGGAAGAGGTCAGTTTTCATTCCAATCCCAAAGAAGGACAGTGCCAAAGAATGTTCAGACTACTGTACAATTGAGCTCATTTCCCAATGCTAGTAAGATGTTGCTCTATATCCTTCAAGCAGAAACTTCCAGATGGACAAGCTGGATTTAGAAAAGGCAGAAGAACTAGATATCAAGTTGCTGACATTTGTTGGATCATAGGGAAAGGATGAGAATTCCCGAAAAACATCTACTTCTTCTTCATTGACTATGTTAAAGCTTTTGACTGTGTGGATCACAGCAACTGTGGAAAATTCTGAAAGAGATGGGAATACTAGACCCCCTTACCTGCCTTGTGAGAGACCTGTATGCAGGTCAAGAAGCAACAGAACCTTACATGGAACAACTGACTGGTTCCAAATTGGGAAAGGAGTATGGCAGGGCTGTATATTGTCACCCTACTTATTGAACTTACATGCAGAGTACATCATGCAAAATGCCAGGCTGGATGAATCCCAAGCTGGAATCAAGATTACAGGGAGAAATATCAACCTCAGATACACGGATGATACCACTCTAATGGCAGAAAGTGAAGAGGGCTATAGAGCCTCTTGATGAGGGTAAGAAGAGAGTGAAAAAGCTGGCTTAACACTCAGCATCCAATAAACAAAGATCTTGGCATCTGGTCCCATCATTTCATGGCAAAAAAAGTAGAAGCAGTGTGACAAGTTTTATTTTCTTGGGCTCCAGAATCACTGGATGGTAACTGCAGTCATGAAATTAAAAGACACTTGCTCCTTGGAACGAAAACTATGACAAACTTAGACAGCATTTTAAAAACAAAAATATGTTGCCAACTAAAGTCCATATAGTTAAAGCTATGGTTTTTCCAGTAGCCATGTATGAGTGTGAGAGTTGGACCATAAAGAAGGCTGAGTGCTGAAGAATCGATGCCTTTGAATTATGGTGCTGGAGAGTCCTTTGGACCACAAACAGTTCAAACCAGTCAGTCCTAAAGGAAATGAACCCTGGTGCTGAGGCTGAAGCTCTATCTTCAGCTAGAGCTTTGGCCTCCTGACTCAAAGAGCCGACTCATTAGAATAGAGCCTGATGCTGGGAGAGACTGAAGGCAAAAAGAGAAGAGGGCAGCAGAAGAAGAGATAGATAGAGAGCATCACTGAGTCAGTGGACATGAATTTGAGCAAACTCCAGGAAATAGGGAAGGATAGAGAAGCCTGGCGTGCTGCAGTCCATGGGGTCACAAAGAGTTGGTTGCTACTTAGTCAATGAAAGACAACAAAAGGGGGTAGCTATAATAATGTTATCGTAAGAGAAGGAAGAGCAATTAGATGATTGAAAATCTGGCAAAAGATGAGAGATGAAAAGGTTTCTGTTGGCAGCTATCATTGTTGGATTGGTTGTTGCTTGTCTCATGCTAAGAGAAAAGATTTAGATTTAATACTGGTGGTTGGCTCTCCTTACCTTTTTGATCTCAGTGATGTTTCACCACACAAATTTTGCCTCAACTCCCTTCATATTAGTTGGCATTCAGCTTTGTTGATTAGATCATAAATCATGATTGTCTTAATATATTCTTTTGCTCTGTACTTCATATTTGACTTAAAATATAGAAATTAAGATTTCTACACTAAGAAGTATTTGTATTTTAATGAAATTTGTGGCTGACCTGTATTTAGTGTACCTTTGTAGTTATATTTTGAGTTGATTTATTGAATTGAATTTGCTAATATTTGACCATTTTTGACCTTCAAAATTGGCAGTTTTTCCTGTGGTGTTGCAGTACACTGTCGCTTCTCTCTGTAGTTTATATTCAATCATGTTATTAGGCACAGGCCCATGGTTAGAATTGCATTTTATCAGCAGTCTGTTGTGGTGGTTGGTGGTTTAGTTGCTAAGTTGTGTCTGACTCTTGAGACCCCATGGATTGTAGCCTGCCAGGCTCCTCTGTCCATGGAATTCTCCAGGCAAGAATGCTGAAGTGGGTTGCCATTTCCTTCTCCAGGGGATCTTCCCAACCCAGGGATCAAACCTACACCTCCAGCATTTCAGGCAGATTCTTTACTGCTGAGCCACCAGGGAATCACCCTTAATAGCANAGGCAAGAATGCTGAAGTGGGTTGCCATTTCCTTCTCCAGGGGATCTTCCCAACCCAGGGATCAAACCTACACCTCCAGCATTTCAGGCAGATTCTTTACTGCTGAGCCACCAGGGAATCACCCTTAATAGCAGTCTAGTAAACTCTTACAGGCAGTTGGTTATTGACTGGGCACTGTAGATACAGATGGGTATGCCAGTCTTCTTTGAGAAATTAGACTACTACTCTGATGTTTGACTTTCTGTTTGGAGGATTATTTTATCATAATTAAAAAATCTTTTTTGCAGACGTTTTATTGGTTGTAAGTTTTAGTTAAACCAATATGAAGTTGGTCAGTCGTGTCTGACTCTTTGCAACCCAATGGACTGTAGTCTGCCGAACTTCTCTATCCATGGAATTTTCTAGGCAAGAATACTGATGTGGATTTCCATTCCCTCCTTAAGTTCATTTTTATTCTCTGTGAGACAAGGATTTAAGGAATTGAGATTTTGGGACGCAGGAGAAGGTAGCTACTGAAACCTTAAATTTTTAGAAATACCACTGCAATGTTATTTGCCTTTTTCATTCTTATCTTCTTATGAGTATACTGTGCAGTTTTTCATAGACTGACAAATGTGTGTCATATCTGATCGATGGAATTCAGAGTAGACAGGCTGTCTTCTAGCATGTTAGACCTTAAAGATTTGCAAAAATGTAAGACTGTCACTCTTCTTGCAAAATTTTGCTTTGTTTTTGAAAGTAGTTGCTTTTCATTAAAATGCTGTGGTTAACATGTACTAGGTTTATTATATTTAGTGAGTTAATACATGCCGGAGTCCAGCTCCAGCATCCAGGGAATCAGCCTGAAGAGATGTTCGGTGTTGGGGGAAAGTGATGCAGCCTCTGACTCAAGGTGCGGGACTGCATGTTTATTTCAAGCTTCAGGTTTTCTACTTTGACAAAAACATTAGGTCAGAGGTTTGACATTATCAGTTTCCCCTCACCCAGATTATTGTCTCATTGTTGCCCTTCAAACAGAGTTCCTGCTTCAGGGATTCTCTCAGAATAGTGTTTACCTGTGATTACATTGTAACTCATGCTTATGTCTGGGCTGCATACCACATTCCTCAGTTTATTTCTTACCTTTCTAAATCCCGCTTGCCCCTAGTATCTTAAGCTCACTATCTCCTAAAAAGTCTTCTAGCTATTAATATCTCTAAAATTCCTAACTATAGTAAAATATGCTAACACTACAACATTCCTTAAACTTTTAGCTTCTAACTATTCTTAATTATTTCTAAATCCTAAACTCAGCAAACTTCCTTTGCCATAAACATTCCCCTCACAGACAGGTCTCAGATAACAATCCTTCCCATGGCCTCAAGCTGTGGCCTTCGTGCTCATCCTGGGACATTGTTTGTAAAGATCCTTGAACAAATGTCCATGGTTCCCTTATGGATTATTTTCTGGGCACAACTGCAGAAGGCTCTGTGCTTTCTCATGCTTCTTTCAAGAACAATAAGCACCTTAACATTCTTTCCAGCCAGCTCAACCAAAGAAAGGGAAAAACAAGTCAGAAACACAAGACCTAACTCCTTCATCCCGAGACCATGCCTGTGGGACGAGGAGAGAGGGTTGGGGCCGTGCCTCCATTTTGTCATTAAAGCCTAACGCGGCTCCCGACAAATACACTTTTTAAATTCCTTAGTTCTTATTTCTAATACAGTAAATATTGATAGATAGAACTCACATACAAAAGGTCTTTGAGGGTTCTGGTGGAGCATGGGGGACCACGAGGCGACTGGGAGCGGCTGGTTCCTCGGCGGCGTGTGCCTCGGCTGGGCCAGGAGCCACGCCAGTCGGCGCCCCTGCCGACCGGGGTCTGCCTCCCTCCCAGAAATCAGCTGACCGGAGCATGACCAGAGGGCATACCGGATTGACCAGAGGGCACACCGGATCCACCAGAGGCGCTGCCGCCTGCGCTGGCAAGCCGCGGGTGAAAAAGAAAGCATGGCCTTGCTCGGCCCGGAGCGAAGAGGTGGTCCCAAGCGAAGAGGTGGCCTGGAGCGAGGAAATGGCGGCAGCCGGACTCAGTGTGACCATCACCCATCACCCACAGCAATGAGAAGCACGGTCTTCAGGTTACCCCACAAGAAAGCAATAGTGAGCCAGTTGTCCAAGACCTGGCCCAGGTTGTTGAAGAGGCTCCAGGGGTTCCGCTGCCTTTTCAGAAACTCATATTTAAGGGAAAATCTCTTGAAGGAAATGGAGATGCCATTGTCCGCACTTGGAATACAAAATGGTTACTGGGTTATGTTAATTGGGAAAAAAGAACAGTCTGGAGGAAGAAGCTGAACTAAAGAAGCTGAAAGATTTGGAGAAATCTGTGGAGAAGATAGCTGACCAGCTGGAAGAACTGAATAAAGACCTTGCTGGAATCCGGCAGGGTTTTCTGGTCAAGGATTTGCAAACTGAAGCTCTCTGCAAACTCGATAGGAGAGTAAAAGCCACAATTGAGCAGTTTATGAAGATCTTGGAGAAGATTGACACCCTAATTCTGTCAACAAATTTCAAAGACAGTAAAATGAAAAGGAAGGGTTTGGTGAAAAGGATTAGGCCTTCCTAGCTGAGTGTGACACAGTGGAGCAGAACATCTGGCAGGAGACAGAGCGACTGCAGTCCACAAACTTGGCCCTCGCTGACTGAGGTGAGGCAGAGAAGGCCGTGCAGCACTGAAGAACAGCCCCGCCAGCTCTGCCATCTCTGGAACAGAAGTTACCTGCCTTCCCCAGGGCTGCTGGGGGCAATTGGCCCATTGCCTTTTCTTTCTCTTACAACCCGCTCTCGATGAACAAGCGTTGTCCGTACAATCTTTAGCTTCCTGTCAGCTTCTCGTTCTGTCTCTGTGGGTCTGTGCTGTCCAGCAGCCCACCTTGTCTGGAGAGTGCCTCCATGTTCAAGTCTTCCCAGCTGTGGACCTTTGGGTGCTTTTTTTGGGCTGGTGAGAGCTCTTATGTATCCTGAGGTAGTTCTCAGTTTATCGGCCTCAGATCCATGAGGCCTTTTTGTGCTTATTATCCCATAAACCTGTCTGTGTAAACCAGAATCACCAGGAGCCTGTGTCTGGTGAAGAAAGTCGGGAATGGGTCAGAACAGGTAGCCCGAGTGTCTCTCATGTGACCTGATTCTAAAACAGCTGGCTGGTTGTGGGTTCATGACCCTATCCTCAGCTCCCAGTGGCCCTGATCAGCCATAGGTCATGAGATCTCTGGTTCATTCCTGGAGAGGGGCTTGTGGTTGCTATATGGACTGCCTTGCTTTCACGCACATCTCTAGAAGGTGAGAACCCAGAGTTGACTAAGTCTCTGCTTGCAACCAGGTCAGACCCTGGCTTACGAGGGGCAGTGAGGGGGCCAGAGTGAATGCAGCAGGCAGGTAGTGAGGGCAGCCATAAACCTCTCAGGAGTTCTTTCAAAGGCGTTGTTACGAGCCATCCCCTTCTGAGATCTACATTTTCAAGCTACTTTGAGGTTGTTTCTGTCTGTTTTGTGGTTCTTTCCCCCTTCATTTGTTATTTAAAACAGAAAGCAGTTTATATACACATCAGCAAGCAGGAAAAAAAAAGGGTCTTTGAGGTACTTGAGTATAAGGATCCTGAGATGATAGCATTTGAGATCTGCTGTCTTAAGTCTTAGGCAGAGTTTGGGAGTAGAGACTATGAGTGAAGAGTAGTTTGTAAAAATGATATATCTGAGAAGGCAACTCAAGGACTCATGGTCTTAGCAACATAATATTTGAAGAATGAACCCAGAAGATCTTGGTTTCATCAGTGACAGAATTCTAGAGCTGTATGAGGCATTGGTGTACAGCTTGCAATTAGATTGTCCCAGGTTCAAATCCTAGCTCTACTTTTAGGTTGGTGCAAACATAATTGCGGTTTCAGACTGTGAATCATTATAACTAGGCTGAAATACAAATCTTTATTAATCAAAATAGGAACAATTACAATCCACACATTTTTTTCCAATAAGAAAAAGGTTTTGTTTATTCTTGTAGTGTAAAAATCCATGCTTTGGGTTTTGAAAAACTCTTGGAAGGCATTTTCTGCATCCTGCTGATTGTGGAAGTGTTTTCCCGGCAAAAAGTTGAGATGCTTGAAGAAGTGGTAGTTGATTTACGAGGACAGGTGAATATGGCAGATGAGGCAAACCTTTGTAGCCCAATTAATTCTTCAGCTTTTGAAGCATTGGCTGTGGAGAATTGGGCTCTTTCTGTTGACCAGTTCTGGCTGCAGGCCTTGCAGTTTTTGGTGCATCTCATTGATTTGTTGAGCATACTTCTCAGATGTAATGCTTTTGCCCTGATTCAGAAAGCTGTAATGGATTAGATTGGCAGCAGACCACCAAGTTTGGCTTTGGGAGAAGCTTTGGAGCTTTTTGGTTCAACCACTGTCGCCAGTTGTATAAAATCCATGTTTTGTTGCACGTCACAATCCAATTGAGAAATGGTTCATTGTTGTGTAGAATAAGATAAGATGACACTTCAAAACAATGATTTTTACTTTTTTTAAAAATTTTCGGTCAGCTCACGGGGCACCCACTTACCGAGCTTTTTCATCTTTCCAATTTGCATCACATGCTGAATGACTGTAGAAAGCTGGACACTGAAGTCTTTGGCAACTTCTTGTGTAGTTGTAAGAGGATCAGCTTTGATGATGGCTTTCAGTTGGTCGCTGTCAACTTCTGATGGCTGGCCACCACACTCCTCATCTTCAAGGCTCTCGTGTCCTTTGCAAAACTTCTTGAACCATCAGTGCACTGTATGTTCATTAGCAGGTCCCCAAGCCAAATGTGTTGTTGATGTTGAGAGTTGTCTCCCCTGCTTTACAACCCATTTTGAACTTGAATAAGAAAATTGCTTGAATTTGCTTTTGGTCTAATGCCTTTTCCATAATGTAAAATAAATATAAAATACATAGAAAGTAATGTCAAGAGCCAAAAAAAAAGGCAAGAAATGGGTGTTAAAATGATGTGTAACATAGTCACATTTATTTAAGAATATATTCCAATATCAAACAGCAAATTTCAACAATGCTAAAACTGCAGTTACTTTTGCACCAACCTAATACTAACCAAGTGTGTGTGACTTTGGGCAAGTTACTTAAATGTAAAAGCCTCAGTTTCCTCATCAAAAGTAAAAAGAGGATAGTGTCTCCTTCACGGGCTGCTATGAGAATTAAATCAAGATAATACAAGGAAGTTATTGCATAATGGTTGAAAGCACAGATTTTTGGATCAGATTTGAGTTAAAATCTCAGTTGTGCCACTAGTACCTGTGATCTAGGCAAGTGACTCTCTGACCCTTCCTTTCTTTATGTATGAAGAATAGTAGTATTTATTTATAGGAGTTGTGAGGATTGAATGACATAATGGATGTGAAGGGCCTGCCGGTTGGTGAGTGCTTAGAACATGTTAGCTGTTATATGCCTGATGCAGAGTGTGGCAGATAGGCATCCAGCACAGTTTTGTCTTTACTGCCACCTGTTTGAGGTTTGCTCTTATTTTGCTCTAGTTAATGTCGCTAAGATTATACAGTTTTTACCTTTAAGTTTGGGTTTTCCTGGTGGCTCAGTGGTAAAGAATCTGCCTGCCAGTTCAGGAGATGTGGGTTTGATCCCTGGGTTGGAAAGTCTCTTGGAGAAGGAAATGGCAACCCACTCCAGGATTGTAGCCTGTTTCCATGGACAGAGGAACCTGGCAGGCTGCAGTCCATGGGGTCGCAAAAGAGTAGGACATGACTTAGCAACTAAACAACAACATTCACTGAGCACCTACTATTTGCCAGGCTCTGAAAATAGAAAACTATTTAAAATGTAAGTGCAAGGATCCTTTAGTAGAGTAGGTGAATGAGATGTAAAAAAAAAATGAAGGTGGGGTTAAAGAGGCAACATTAGAAATACCTTCAAGATTCAGAATAGCTCAAAGCAGGAGATTATAGACTCCTGTGTCGGTGAGGAATAGGGAAGGAGTCCTTAATTAATGTTTGTGAAAAGAAAGGTTTGTCGTGTGATTACACTGTTGTAAGATTTTTGTTTGTACCACCTCCCCCCCAACCCCACCGCGTAGATTAAGATCCAAGATCACATACATATTTCCTGCTTATTCTTTTTTCCCAGCACCTGACAGAGTGCTTGAAACAGAAGCAGAAGGTGCTTAGTAAATATTTGTTGAATGAATGATTCTGTAAAGAAAGCTTCCTTAAGAAAGCATGATTCAGTTGTATTGAATTGCTTTTTTTTAAATTATTTTTTTGAGTTTTCTTTGAAAACCTGATTTTGAGTTTGAAGGAAAGAATGTTTAGACCACTTTATTAGTGTAACATGTAATGTCTGACACAGGACGCTGGGAGATAACAGTTGGACTGATAAATGCTGAGTAAATGCTGAGTAAAAGTGTGCAGAGGAAAGAGGATTGGATTTGTGCCTTTGTTGGGAAGGTCTTAACAGGGGCTCTGATGTTAACTTGAGTTGCTGTGAAGGGGATGAGTAGGAATTTCGAGTGAAGGTTGGTGAAAGGATTAGAATGTATCATTGAAAGATTGTCTTCGAAGTAGGTATGCTTTGCTCGGCTTCGGACTTGATGGAATGATGTATGTGTCAGTGGCTGAAGATGAGTGAGAAAATAGTGGCCTAAATGTAGGTTGTAAAGGACTTTGATGTTAGAGTTTTAACTAACTAGGTAGGCAGAAAGGGCCATGTTAGATTTTTAAGCAGGAGAGTTACATGGACAGGCATCAATCAGGAAGATATAGTGAAGGTTTTTTAAAAGTTGTAGCTGATAAATGAGGATGTGAATTAACTTTAACAGCTGTAAAAATGGAAAAGACAGGTTTAGAAGTCCTGAAGAGGTAAACATCAGTTGGATTTAGTGAAAAATTTGGTAACACCTAGTGAAAATTTGGATTGGAAAAAGTAAATTGGCACCAAGGCTGGTGGTACTACCTTTAATATATTCCCTAACTTATAGTTCTTTGAGGAGCCTGATCAATAAATAAAAGAGTCTTTCTTTGAGAAATGAGTCTGTTTCTCCTTTTTTCCCTTGCCTGCCTTTCCTCTGCCCCACTCATTCTTTTCCTTTGTGTTTCTAAAAGAAGTAAAACACTAAGAGGAGAAAATGTAACAAGCAAGAAAAGGAAAATAACTCACCGTTTTGTCTTGTCAGTTAAGATTGACTGTAATTCGAAATTGGTTATTTGTAGTGATATGGATGAACCTAGGGTATGTCATACAGAGTGAAGTAAGTCAGAAAGAGAAAAATATATATTAACACACACACACACACACACACACACACACGGAATCTAGAAAAATGGTACTGATGAAACACACACACACACACACACACTCTCTCTCTCTCTCTCTCTCTCTCTCTCTCTCAAAATGGTACTGATGAACGTATTTGCAGGAAAGGAATAGAAACACAGACCTAGGCAGTGGACTTGTGGACGTGGGGAAGGAGATAGTGGGACACACTAAGAGAGCAGTGCTCACATGCGTAAACGGCCATGTGTGAAATAGACAGCTAATGGGGAGCTGCTGTGAGGCCCAGGAAGCCATACTCCATGATCTGTGATGGTCTAGGGAGTGGGGCTGGGGGTGCTGGGATGGAGGCTCAAGAAGGAGGGGATACATGTATACTTATATCTGATTCATGTTGCTGTACAGCAGAAACTGATATGTTATACAGCAATCATACTCTAATGAAAAAATAAAAACATTGGCTATGATTCAACCTTATTTCCCTTGGGGAAAAAACCTGGCCATTACAATTAAATTATTTACCTTCAGAGTGTCTTTTAACAAGTTTTTACACATTGCTGCAATAAAATCTCATAATTTATTAATATTTCCAAATATGAACTAGGTATTAAATGTTTCTCCAGCTGTCTGCAGAATGTTGTTTGTTGCAGATTTGTGGATCATTCATTACATCTCATTATATACATCTCTTCATTCTCTTCAAATCTATAATAGTTCTGACCCCAGCTTGTTGAAGGTAACAGACCAGTTATCGTGGAGAGAGTCCTTCATTGCAGTTGCTGCAGTCATCTAGCCAGTTTCTCTGGGCTTCCCTGGTTGCTCTGCTGGTAAAGAATCCGCCTGCAATGCAGGAGACACCAGTTTGATTACTCCGTCAGAAGTTCCCCTGGACGAGGGATAGGCTATTCACTCAGTGTTCTTGGGTTTCCTTGGAGACTGAAACAGTAAAGAATCCACCTGCATTGCAGGAGACCTGGGTTCGATCCCTGGGTTAGGAAGATCCCTTGGAGGAGGAAATGGCAACCCATTCCAGTATTCTTGCCTGGAAATCCCCATGGACAGAGGTGCATGGTGGGGTACAGTCCATGGGGTCGCAAAGAGTCGGACGTGACTAAGCACAGCACAGCCAGTTCCTCCAGTTCTGAAAATGGTAAACATTATTGGTGTGTGTTTCATATTCTGTCAGATCAAAAGACCCACAGTATCTGGTTCTGTCCCTTACTAGTGTTGAGAAGATTGATGAAGAGGTAATAGTTTATTCCTCTCTTGAACATTTTCTACCTTATAATCAAAAAACAATCTGAGTGGTGGTGTTACCTTAGCATTATGCCAGTGCCAGTGATTCATCCCAAGGTTTTAACTCAGTTTATAAGTCTTTGTTTTAGAAAGGCCCATTGGAAATTATGAAATGATGTTGTTTTTATTCCTTCATACTTCATTTATTAGTTGCCTTTCTTTTGTAAAATAGGACTTTTTTTCACCTGGGCCATTTGATGACTGAAATAGAGTACCCATTGAAAGGATAGACACTTAAATCTTTTTCTTTAGTACTAAATTTCTTAGCTTAAAAGCTACCTCAAACAGTGGCTGCCTTGCAGTTAGGGTCCCCACCTGACCCCTTCCTCTCTCCTCCTCCCTCCACTTCTCTGTTACCCTGTCTCCTGTGTGTGTTTAAGCCACTTCATAAAGTCTTTAATAATGTAAGCATATCTTTCTGACTGGTAAATAATGTCCTGCATTTCTTTAAGTTAAATAATTATTCTAAGATAATGAAAAACCATTTCTCTGAGGTCTAGATCAGGAACAGATTTTATGCTGCCAGGATCAGTAATGATGTTTGGCATTGGATTGGGGGAGTTGCAGATGGACTAGTCTGGGGTTATATACATGCTGACTCTGGCCTAGCTGTTTTTTAAAAGTCTTGTAATTTTCCTTGGCAGTTTTCCAGTCAATTTTGGAAACCTTTTACTCTTTTCAGATAGTCATCTGCAGTGACATACTATATTTTTTAGAGAGCAAGATCTGCTTGTTGATTTCAGATCCTGGGGAAAAAATCCTGAATTGTTTGTGTTCTTATGTCCTTTTTACTACCTAGTTTCTAATACTATGTTCTGTTGGACTCCAAGAAAAATGGGTGGAGTTGCTTAGTTGGCAGATAATGCTTCTCAAAAGGGCTTGATTGTCCAGTTTGCTACCATTTCTTTTATTCTGTCATGTTCTTTTCGCACTCGGGGATTTGGAAAATAAAGATTGTGTCTCTTTCAAGTTTAGAGTGATGTGCTGTCTCTTACATTTTAAGACAACCCATCACATGTCTTGAAAACTCAGAAAGGGAGTAGCTGGCTGCCTAGGCAGAAATCATGACTCTTGATGGAATGACCCCAGGTCTAGGACCTGGATTTCAGATTTCAGTTCGGTAATACTTTTATTTATTCTCTGAAGCATGATTGAACTCTGGACATTGATTCACACTAAGCTCGCATGAGATTGGTAAATCAGACTTCTGAACTTTCACTAAGAAGTCACATGATTAATAACTCAAAAGGAACCCTCTTACGCTGTTGGTGGAAATGCAAACTGGTATAGCCACTGTGGAGAACAGTATGGAGATTCCTTAAAAAAATGAGAATAGAACTGTCATACGAACCAACAATCTAACTGCTGGGCATACACACTGAGGAAACCAGAATTAAAAGAGACACATGTACCCAAGTGTTCATTGCAGTGCTGTTTACAATAGCTGGGACATGGAAGCAACCTTGATGTCCATTGACAGATGAATGAATAAGGAAGATGTGGTACGTATACACAATGGAATATTGCTCAGCTATAAAAAGGGACACATTTGAGTCAGTTTTAATGAGGTGGATGAAATTGGAGCCTATTATATGAAGTGGAGTAAGTCAGAAAGAGAAACACCAGTACTGTATATTAACACATACATATGGAATTTAAAAAGGTGGTAATGATGATCCTATATGCAAGGTAGCAAAAGAGACAGATGGAAAGAACAGACTTTTAGACTATGGGAGAAGGGGAGGGTGGGATGAATTGAGAGAATAGTATTGAAACAGGTATATTACCATATGTGAAATAGATGACCAGTGCAAGTTCAGTGCATGAAGCAGGGCACTCAAAGCCAGTGCTCTGGGACAACCCAGACGGATGGATTGGGGAGGGAGAGGGAGTGGTTCAAGATGGGGGGACACGTGTGCACCCATGGCTGACTCGTATCGATGTATGGCAAAAACCAACACAATACTGTAAAATAATCATCCTCCAATTAAAGTATATTAGTTTAAAAAAATAGCTCATAGGACCAAAATACTAGCCTTAGCTGAACAGAGCAACTTATCATTAAATTCTATTTGGAAAAGCCAATGAAGATCACATGGTTGCTTTGTAAGTAAAATCTAGTCAAAACAGTGGCATTTGAGTGACCCAGTACTTTGGCCACCTCATGCGAAGAGTTGACTCATTGGAAAAGACTGTGATGCTGGGAGGGATTGGGGGCAGGAGGAGAAGGGGACGACCGAGGATGAGATGGCTGGATGGCATCACTGACTCGATGGACGTGAGTCTGAGTGAACTCCAGAAGTTGGTGAACAGGGAGGCCTGGCGTGCTGCAATTGATGGGGTCGCAAAGAGTCAAACATGACTGAGCAACTGAACTGAACTGAAGGACTCTTAAGGGATGTTGTCATTAAGCTCTGGTCGCCTTACACAGTGTTTTTGTTATTTCTGGTATATTCATACGATTCACAGTGGGCATTGCTTTGCCAGCTTGTCCTCTAGATGGAACAAGAACAGTTCTTGACAGTATAGCTCTTTGTTAGGTATGTTTTGTATTAGTCTTAAAAACTTCAGTCATTGTATTTCTATTCTGGAGAAATCAACATGTAGGAGAACAGTTATATTAACAATATTTAACAAAACAAAAAATAGATATTCTGTTTCTTGTGCAGGTGATTAGTCTCACTATTTACTTACCTTCAAGAAGGGATTACTTACCTCTTCCTGTGTTTTGACTACATAGTCAAAACCACTTTTGTGTTTGAAAAATAGCTCTAGTTCTCATCAGTACAGACGCAGTGTAACATAATAAAAGTAGCTTTAGCTCTTTTCCAATTTTTTTACTGTGTAAAATATACATAACATAAAGTTTACCATGTTAACCATTTTAAGTGTAGCATTCAGTGTTATTAGATACATTGATGATGTGCAGCCATCACTGTCATCCTTCTTTGTAACTCTCTTCTTTTTGTAAAACTAAAACCTCAAACCCATTCAGCAGTAACTCCATTTGAGGTAAGTAATTGCTGACTGGCTCACTTTAACTTCATATGACAGTGGATTTTTCTCCAGCTTTGTTTAGCTGTGTAGATATCCAGAGTAGGTGTTCAATTCAGTTGCTTGGTTGTGTCCAACTCTTTGCTACCCCCATGAACTGGCGCATGCCAGGCTTTCTGGTCTATCACCATCTCCTGGAGCTTGCTCAAACTCTTGTCCATCGAGTCAGTGATGCCATCCAACCATCTCATCCTCTGTCATCCCCTTCTCCTCCTGCCTTCAATCTTTTCCAGCATCAGAGTCTTTTCCAATGAGTCAGTTCTTCGCGTCCGGTGACCAAAGTATTAGAGCTTCAGTTTCAGCATCAGTCCTTCCAATGAATATTCAGGATTGATTTCCTTTAGGATTGATTGGTTTGATCTCCTTGCAGTCCAAGGGACTCTCAAGAGTCTTCTCCAACACCACAGTTCAAAAACATCAATTCTCTGGTGCTCAGCTTTCTTCATGGTCCAACTCTCACATCCATACGTGACTACTGAAAAGACTGTAGCTTTGATTAGACGGATCCTTGTTGGCAAAGTAATGTCTCTGCTTTTTAAATGAATTTTAAAATAACCACAAGCAAAATGAACAGTAGTCCCAGTATCAGCTTAGATATAATTCTACCAATTTGTCTGATTCTCAGAAATGTTTTTTTACAATTAATTTGGTCACATTAGACCCAGATGAGGTTTATAGATTTTGCATCTGATTGCTGTGCCTCATAAGTCATTTAATATCAGTTTCCTTTTCATGTCATTCATTTGTTGAGGAAATTGGGCCTTCTGTCATGTAGAACTTTCTATTGTCTGCATCTGGCTGGCTGTATTCTTGTGGCATTATTTTAAAGTTAGGAAAAAAAATTTTTACTTATAGCAAAATATACTATCTTAATAATCATTTTAAGTGTGCAGTTCAGTAGTGTTAAGTATGTTCACATTATTGTGTCTTATGTTACTTTTACCATATTCCTCTGTCTCCCTTACTTGGTGTAAACTGGTTCCAGATCTAGAGAGGCTTATTTGAGTCAAGTTCAGTCTTACAATTTTTTTTGGATGAAGGGGCAAGAGTATACATAGTATTGACATATAAGTCTAGTTGTCGTAATACTGAGATTGATCCTTGGGTTGAGTTCTTATAGCCTGATCTATTTAAATTTTTTCCATTGGAATTTTTCACCTGATTGCTTTATTAGCCGTTAATGGTCATCCATTTTTTTCATTAGAGGTTGTGAAATAGTGGTTTTTCTAATTATGTAACTTTCTGCATTTACTAGCTAGAATTCTGTTAAGAACATTTCCTCAACTAGTTTCTGCCAGAAATTTTGGATAAATGCTTGATTCTGTCCCTTTATTTTCTAACTTCAGGTGACAGGTTTTTTTTTTTTTTAATCAGAGTTTTGGATTCATACAGTTTAAAATCGATCGTAGTCTTCCTTTTGTTGTTCAGATTGTCTTACCTTGGCCAGTGGGACCTCTTCAAGCTAACCCTGATGCCCTTCACACAGCTAGAGCTCTTTCTTAGTGTCCAGGCTTGATTATATTTTTTCAATCCCATTCTTGAAATCTTCCATTTCTCTAAGGAGTTCCTAGTTTGTTTTGGTGGGAAATTGTGTTTAGAGATCATAATATGGATGTCTACTTTTTAAAAAGATGTTATTTTTAGCTATTTGACTCTTTCAGATATTGATTGGTTTCTTTTCTTGATTCAACAGGCATGCCCAAAGAAAAATACGAGCCCCCTGACCCTCGGAGGATGTACACAATTATGTCCTCCGAGGAGGCAGCAAATGGAAAGAAATCTCATTGGGTGGAGCTTGAAATAAGTGGTAAGACAATACATGGCTAAATTTATGGTTTGAAAGTTAAGATCTAGTAATGCCAATACACAAGGGAAGCAATGCTGTATTTTACCAATGCTGATTTATCTTAGAAGCTGAAATGTTCAGTAGAAACAACATGGTTTGAGTCAAAGTTCAGAACCCATTCATTGCTTATTTTCTCACTGTCAGTGTCCTTTTATAAAATGAAGATGATGATATCAAAGATGAAATGAAAATAGCTTATGTAGTGACTAGTATACAAAGATTCTGTTCCTTAATTCTCTGATGATGTAGGGTAGGGATTTTTGTGTTATCCAGTTACAGGTTTCCAGTGAGGTGGGGAATGTCTGATTCTGGGATAGATTTGTTTCTCCTTATTTTCTGAATTTGTGTTTCAGTCTGAGTCTCTGGGGACAGCCTTGTTCAGAAACACAAAATCTTGAAAGAGTTTGAAGCAGCTCTCAGGATTCCCTTCTACCTTTAATGCAAGTCTACAAAAATATGGCCAAGGGACATGATTGCTTCTTAAGACAACCAGGGTTAAAGAAATTTTGTGTTCATGTTGTCCTAACATGCATCCTCATGCTTCCCTTCCAGTTTTTCTTGACTCTTGCTTTCCGAAATAATATCGACCAAATTTTATTTTCTTTCACCTGGCTGTCCTTGATATTTTTAGAAGTTTAATGCAACAAGCATACTGAGTTATGCTATGTGTAAAACATTTTTCCAGGTTCTATACTAGGCATATGTAAGATATATAGATGGGGAAAAAAAAGGTCTGTTTCATTCTGAAGCTTTTGGCATATTACGGAGTGAGAGGAAGGGACTATGCCAGTGTAAGTAACTAATAGGCAAAATATAACTGTCAAGTCTAAGCAGAAAAGTGCTATACAGAAAGCAAAAGGAAGTAGTGATAGTAGCATCTCTCCCTTGTCAGCTCAAAAGTTCTGATTAATTATTGAGTAAACCTAAACACCCTCTTCTGCAGCCATGGTAGAGGTTGGTACCTACGTGGGTGTCTCCTGTTTTCCCTTTTCCAGTTTCTGGAGTGCTGGTGTAGAGTGGTGGGACAGTGAAATTTCTCTCTCCTTTTGCCTGTCAAATTTGATTTTCTCTGTCAGAGAGCCTTTGAAGCGTAGGCAATTACCTCTCCAACTTCCCCTTTTAATTTCTGCAGGATTGGTATTTAACTATATTTTTCTTTTTTCAGTCGGTATTAGCAGTTTTTGAATTACAAGTCATTTGCTTCTAGGAAATTTGGACAATCTAGAAAGTTTTCACTTAGGTCAGTGAGGTTATATCTCTGAGATAAAGGGGATTTTTCTCTGTCTGCTCACTCTACCTCATGTTGGGAATTTACTGGCAATTTTGAGTCATTGTTCTCTGCTTACTCTGAACTTTGGGAAGAAATCTGTGTAGAAGATAGGAATGAAAAGGAGAGGTTTTTCCTTTAAAATAGCATTCTTAACAGTTTTATCTTTACCAAGTGTTGTGGAGGATATGCTTTGGATTGAATGGGTCTGGTGGAACAAGACCTTGTAATTAACAAAACCACTATCAGGAAGGTCACTTTATCATGTTAATACATGAACATAAACTCCAGTGTGTAGAAATTTTCAAGACTGAATTCACTTCATTCTAAGATTAGAGTTATTTCAAGGCTAGAGTTATCATGTATATACTCTAGCATTCCTTAAGATCCTATGATACAAAATTCTAGGGATCTGAGGTCATTGAATTCTGGACCTGAAGTAATCTCATATATTCTTCTGGTTCTAGTGAGATGGGTGGTTAGATCCTTGTGCCATTTGGAGGTAGCCAGATAACCCAAATGACTATTAGTCATTTACTTTTTTAAAGAATGCCATTTTTTTTAATGGTAAAATGAAACAAACAGGTAAAGAAAACCCCAGAAGCATATTAGTGAGTTATTTTAAGGCCAGAAACCTAGTAATACCCAGGTCAAGAATTAGAAGTTTTCTGATCAGTCCAATAGGCATGAAACGCATGTGGCTACTGAGCATTTGAAATGTACTTAGGTTAGTCCAGGGCTTCCCTTGGTGGCTCAGTGGTAAAGAGTCCTCCTACCAATGCAGGGGCCATGGTTTCCATCCTTGGTTCAGGAAGGTCTCACATGCCTTGGAACACCTAAACCCTTACACCGCAACTAGTGGGCCTGTGCTCTAGAACGCATGCTCTGCAACAGGAGAAGCCACCACAATGAACCTCTGCTTGAAGCAACTAGAGAAAGCCCATGTGCAGCAACGAAGATCTAGCACAACCAGAAATAAATAAATAAATCTGAAAAAGAAAAGAATTGTCCTTAGTCCAAACTGAGATGTACTCTAAGTATAAAACATATGCCTGATTTCAGGGACTTTATAAAAAAGAGATGGTAAACCCTTTGTTAATAACTTGACATTAATGAAATAAATGTTTTAGATATAGAGGATTAAATAAAATATTACAGTTAAAAAAAAAGGAATTAGAAGTTTTTCACTTTTCCCAGAACCCCTTCCACACCACAGCCAAACACAGTCCCTTCCTCACTCCCAAAGGTAACTGTTACCCTTACTTATATAGTAAGCACTTCTTTTGTTGTCTTACAGTTTTAACATCAGGTTACGTAGGGCTTGCCTGGTAGCTCAGATGGTAAATAATCCGCCTGCATTGCGGGAGACCTAGGTTTGATCCCTGTGTTGGAAAGATTTTCTGGAGGAGGGCATGGCAGTATGGCAATACATCTCCAGTATTCTTGCCTGGAGAATCCCCATGGATGAGGAGCCTGGCGGGGTTGCACAGAGTTGGACACGACTGATGAATAAACACAAGTGTTAAGAGTTTAGTGCTCTCCTTTTTATTTGATATGTCTTAATTTACATGTTCCCGTCCATCCTTTTCTTTACAGTTTTATCTGTTGAACTTCTTGTAACCCTGCAGTATGTATTCTCCTGCATGCAGTTCAACATGTTTTTCATCCATATTTGCAAGTAGGATGAAGAGACTTGATCAAGAGTTGGATTTAAGACCCTTGACAGGACTGAAGACTGTGTTGTGTGTGTGGTATTATTCTTTTTCTTTAGGAGGCACATAAGATATACAAGCCTTCTTTTCTACTGATGTTCAGTGCCTAGAGCCATTAATTCTTTGAAGGTTGCAAAGTAGTCATAACTCTTTTTTTTTTTTTTTAAATTAGATGAGCTGTATCTGTTAAGAGATACTTTCCCTCATCTTAAAATTTTATCTTGGGCTTCCCAGGTGATGCTAGTGGTAAAGAACCCTCCTGCCAATGCAGGAGACACAAGAGAGGCTTGATCCTGGATTGGGAAGATCCCCTGGAGGAGGGCATGGTGACCCACTCCAGTATTCTTGCCTGGAGAATCCCATGTACAGAGGAGCCTGGCGAGCTGCAGTCCACAGGTGTGCAGAGTCGGACATGACTGAGTGACCTATGGTGCACACAGTTGATTTATTCCCTCATTTACTAATTGATTGCTCAAGGTATAAATTTGTATAGGAGAGGTAGAAAATAATGCTGCATTTTTAAAGTATCCAGTGGTTTAATAATCTGACTTCCAATTCAGGGAATTGAGGTTTGATCCTTGGTCCAGGAACTAAGATCTCAGATGCTGCAGGGTGACTAAGGCCTTGTGCCACAAATACTGAGCCTATGTGCCCCAACTGGAGAAGCTCCCATGCCACAGTGAACAATCCTGCACGCCACAGTGAACAATCCTGCACGCCACAGCTGAGACCCTACAGAGCCAAAAGTAATTAAAGACATAAAGTATATTACTAACTAGTATAGTTGGGTTTCAAACATATGCCATGAGTTGTCATTATTCCTCTTTATTTGGTTGCTTAAAATTGTCCTGTTTTGCCGTAGGCTTGATGGCAGTCAGGTTTTCTTTCACTATTCAGTTTAGTTCAGTTTTCCAGTCATGTCCTACTCTTTGTGACCCCACGGACAGCAGCATGCCAGGCTTCCCCGTCCATCACCAACTCCTGGAGCTTGCTCAGACTCACACCCATCGAGTTGGTGATGCTATCCAACCATCTCGTCCTCCTTCGTCCCCTTCTCCTTCTGCTTTCAATCTTTCCCAGCAACAGGGTCCTTTCTAATGAGTTGGTTCTTCGTATCAGGTGGCCTGAGTATCGGAGCTTCAGCCTTAGCATCAATCCTTCCAATGAATATTCAGGACTGATTTCCTTTAGGATTGACTGGTTTGATCTTGCAGTCCAGGGGACTCTCGAGAGTCTTCTCCAATCTCACAGTTTAAAAGCATCAATTCTTTGGTGCTCAGCTTTCCTTACGGTTCATTATTCTCTTTTTTGCTTAGATGCCCAAAGAATTTTTTCCCCTTAAAGTCAGTAATTTTTAACTTGAATATATTTTGGTATTGGTTGTTCTACTTTGATATTCTTAGGTATAATATGTTCTTTCAATGTGTAGTTTGAGTTTTTCTCTTTTAATTTCAGGGAAGTTTCCTTGAAATTAAAATAGCTTAAATAGCTTTAGTGTTTGTTCTGTTTCCTTTCTTCACTTTTTCTTTCAGAGAGATTTATTCTCTGAATTTGAATATTTACATTTTTGTCTCAGAATCACTTTTAAAGACAGAGTACAGTAAGTTCACTCCCTTACTGTTGTACTATTCTTTTACATGTACAGTCAGACAGTTGTTTAACCACCATCACAATTACAATATGGAATGATTTCATCACTGCAGAAAACTTTACCCTGCTCCATTTTAGGCAGACTCTCCCCCCACTTTCAGCCTACTGAGTTTTAAATTTTTATTTTTTTTTGACTAAACTGTTTTAGGTTCATAGCACCTTGGATGTAAAGTACAGTGTATGATCCTTCCACTGTCAACATCCCCCACCAGAGTGGTGCATTTGTTACATCCATGAATCTGCTTTTGCACCCAAAGTTCGTAGTTTACATTAGAGTTCACTCTTGATATTGTACATTTTTGGGGTTTAGATAAATATATAATGACATGGATCCACCACTGTCATATCATACAGAGTAGTTTAACTGCCCCCAAAGTCCTCTGTGCTCTCCCTGTTCATTCCTGCTTCACTCTCCCTGAACCCCTGATCATTTTACTCTTGCCATTGTTTTGCCTTTTCTATCCTTTGGATCAAATAGTGTGTAGACTTCTTAGATTGGGTTCTTTGACTTAGTAATATGCATTTAAGTTCCTCCATGTGTTTTCATGGTTTGATACTTCATATATTTTTAGTGCTAAGTGATATTCCATTGTCTAGATATATCACAGTTTATCCATTCACCTACTGAAGGACATCTTGATTATTTCCAAGTTTTGGCAATTATGAATAAAGCTGCTGCAGATGTCCACATGCAGGTTTTTGTGTGTATGATGTAGGTTTTCAACTCCTGGGTAAATGGCAAGGTGCACGATGGTGAGAATGTTTGATTTTGTTAAAAAAAAAAAAAAAAAAAAGCCAGACTCTTCCAGAATGGCTGTATTATTTGGCATTTCCACTAGCAATGAATGAGAGTTCCTATTGCTCTACATCCTCTCCAGTATTTGACATTGTTTTGGGTTTTTTCCATTATAATGGGTATGTATAGTGGTATCTCATTGTTATTTTAATTTTCATTTCCCTGGTGATAAGTGATTAAGAGCATTTTTTCACATACTTACTTACTATGGACATATCTTCATTGGCAAGGTGTCTGTTCAGGTCCCCTCCATTTTTTTTTTTAGATTTTTTTTTAAAAATTATTTTTAATTGGAGGATAATTGCTTTACAATATTGTGTTGGTCTCTGCCATATATGAACATGAGCCAGCCATAGGTATACATACATCCTCTCTCTTGAACCTCCTTCCCTCCTCCCACGCCATCCTGCCCCTGCATCGTACAGCAGATTTCCACTGGCCGTCTGTTTTACATTATGGTAATATATGTGTTTTCATACTGCACTCTCAATTTGTCCCAGCCTCTCCTTCCTCCACTGAATTCCTAAGTCTTTTCTCTGCCTGCAGTCCTTTGCTGCCCTGCAAATAGGTTCATCGGTACCATCTTTATTAGATTCCAGATATATATACATTAATGCACAATACTCTTTTTGTCTTCACTCTATATTAAAGTACTAGATTCAGTCATTAGAACTGATTCAAATGTGTTCTTTGCTGTGGCTGAGTAAAATGTCATTTAATTTAGATGACGATTACGTTACTACTGTAGGCAAGAATCCCTTAGAAGAAATGGAGTAGCCTTCATTGTCAACAAAAGAGTCTGAAATGCAGTTTTGGGGTGCAGTCTCAAAAATAACAGAATGATCCTGTTCATTTACAAGGCAAACCATTCAGTATCACAATAATCTTAAGTCTATGCCCCAACCACTAATGCTGAAGAATCTGGAGTTGAACGGATCTATGAAGAACTACAAGACCTCCTAGAACTAACACCAAAAAAAAGATGTCCTTTTCATCACAGGGGACTAGAATGCAAAAGGAGGAAGTCAAGAGATACCTGGAGTAACTGGCAGATTTGGCCTTTGAGTACAAAATGAGGCAGGCAAGGGCTCACAGTTTTGCCAAGAGAACAGACTGTTCATGGCAGACACCCTCTTGCAACAATACAAGAAACAACTCTATGCCTGGACATCACCAGATGGTCCAACCAAAATCAGATTGCTTATACATTTTGCAGCTGAAGATGGAGAAGCTCTATACAGAAAGCAAAAACAAGACTTGGAGCTGACTGTGGCTCAGATCATGAACTCCTTATTGCCAGATTCAGACTTAAGTTGAAGAAAGTAGCGAAAACCATAAGACCATTCAGGTATGATCTAAATCAAGTCACTTGTGATTGTACAGTGGAAGTGACAAATAAATCCAACGGATTAGATCTGATAGAGGGCCTGAAGAAATACAGATGGTGGTTTGTAACATTGTACAGGAGGTGGTGATTAAGACCATCCTCGAGAAAGAACTGCAAACAGGCAAAATGGTTCTCTGAGGAGGGCTTACAAATAGCTGAGAAGAGAAGACAAGCGAAAGGCAAAGGAGAAAAGGAAAGATATATCCATCTGAATGCAGAGTTCCAAAGAATAGCAAGGAGAGATAAGAAAGCCTTCCTCAGTGATCAGTGCGAAGAAGTAGAGGAAAACAATAGAATGGGAAACACTAGAGATCTCTACAAGAAAATTAGAGATGCCAAGGGAATATTTCATGCGAAGATGGGCTCAGTAAAGGACAGAAACAGTATGAACCTAACAGAAGCGGAAGATATTAAGAAGAGGTGGCAAGGATACACAGAACAACTTTACAAAAAAGATCTGAATGACACGGATAACCATGATGGTGTGGTCACTCACCTAGAGCCATACATCCTGGGGTGCAAAGTCAAATGGGCTTTAGGAAGGAGGAAGCATCACTATGAACAGAGCTAGTGGAGGTGATGGAATTTCCGCGGAGATATTTCAAATTCTAAAGGATGATGCTGTGAAAGTGCTGCACTCAATATGCCAGCAAATTTGGAAAATTTGGAAGTAGCCACAGGACTGGAAAAGGTCAAGTTTCATTCCAGTGCCAAAGAAAGGCAATGCCAGAAAATGTTCAAACTACTGCATAATTGCACTCACCTCACATGCTAGCAAAGTAATGCTGAAAATTCTCCAAGCCAGGCTTCAACAGTAGGTGAACTGAGAACTTCCAGATGTTTAAGCTGGAATTACAAAAGACAGGAACCAGAGATCAAATTGC
The DNA here is from genome assembly GCA_006410875.1 of Neotragus pygmaeus. Lineage (NCBI taxonomy): Eukaryota > Metazoa > Chordata > Mammalia > Artiodactyla > Bovidae > Neotragus > Neotragus pygmaeus. The sequence goes on from SJYV01019734.1 coordinate 37,860, forward strand.
CAACATCCATTGGATGATAGAGAAAATCAGAGAATTCCAGGAAAACATCTGCTTCATTGACTACACTATAGCCTTTGACTGTGTGGATCATAACAAACTGTGAAAAAATTTTCAAACTATGGAAATACCAGACCACCTTACTTGTTTCTTGAGATATCTGTACGCAGGTCAGGAAGCAACAGTTAGAACCGTACATGAAACAGTGGACTGGTTCCAAATTGGGAAAGGAATATGTCAGGGCTGTATATTGTCACCTTGCTTACTTATATGCAGAATACATTGTGCAAAATGCTGGCCTGAATGAAGCTCAAGCTGGAATCAAGACTGCTGGGAGAAATATCAATAACCTCAGATATGTAGATGACACCATCCTTATGGCAGAAAGTGAAGGGGAACTAAAGAGTCTCTTAATGAAAGTGAAGGAGGAGAGTGAAAAAACTGGCTTAAAACTCAACATTCAGAAACAATGATCATGGCATCTAGTCTCATCACTTCATGGCAGATAGATGGGGAAACAATGGAAACAGTGACAGACTTTATTTTGGGGGGCTCCAAAATCAGTGGAGCTGGTGAGTGCAGTCATGAGATTAAAACATGCTTGCTCCTTGGAAGGAAAGCTATGACCAACCTAAACAGCATATTAAAAAGCAGAGAGATTACTTTGCTGACAAAGGTTCGTATAGTCGAAACTGTGGTTTTTTTCCCAGNGTGGAGCTGGTGAGTGCAGTCATGAGATTAAAACATGCTTGCTCCTTGGAAGGAAAGCTATGACCAACCTAAACAGCATATTAAAAAGCAGAGAGATTACTTTGCTGACAAAGGTTCGTATAGTCGAAACTGTGGTTTTTTTCCCAGTAGTCATGTACAGATGGGGAACTGGACCATAATGCTGAGCGCTGAAGAATTGATACTTTTGAACTGTGGTATTGGAGAAGACTCTTGAGAGTCCCTCGGACCACGAGCAAATCCAACCAGTCCTGAATATTCATTTCCTAAAGGAAATCAGTCCTGAATATTCATTTGAAGGACTGATACTAAAGCTGAACCTCCAATACTTTGGCCACCTGATGTGAAGTAGTGAAGTGAAATCGCTCAGTCGTGTCCAACACTTTGTGACCCCATGGACAGTAGCCTGCACCAGGCTCCTCCGTCCATGGGATTTTCTAGGCAAGAGTGCTGGAGTGGGTTGCCATTTCTTTCTCCAGGGAAAAACTGTCTAATTGGAAAAGACCCTGATACTGGGAATGATTGAAGGCAGGAGGAGAAGGGGACAACAGAGGATGAGATGGCTGGATGGCATCGCTGACTCGATGGACATGAGCTTGAATACGCTCCAGGAGTTGGTGATGGACAGGGAGGCCTAGTGTGCTGCGATTCGTGGGGTCGCNAGGCAGGAGGAGAAGGGGACAACAGAGGATGAGATGGCTGGATGGCATCGCTGACTCGATGGACATGAGCTTGAATACGCTCCAGGAGTTGGTGATGGACAGGGAGGCCTAGTGTGCTGCGATTCGTGGGGTCGCAAAGAGTCAGACACGACTGAGCGACTGAACGAAAATGTCATTGTGTATATGTACCACAACAACTTCTTTATCCATTCATCTGTTGATAAACATCTAGGTTGCTTCTCTGTTCTTGTTGTTTTTTAGTCACTGAGTTATGTCTGACTCTTTGTGATCCCATGGACTGCAGCATGCCAAATTTCCCTGTCCTTCACCATCACGTGGAGTTTGCTCAAACTCATGTTCATTGAGTCAATGATGCCATCCAACCACTTCATCCTCTGTCTCCCCCTTCTCCTCCTGCCCTCAATCTTTCCCAGGATCAGAGTCTTTTCCAATGAGTCAGCTGTTGGGATCAGGTCACTGGTATGGGAGCTTTAACTTAAGGTTTGCATGGGTCCTTCTAATGAATATTCAAGGTTGATTTCCTTTAGGATTGAGTGGTTTGATCTTGCTGTCCCTTGAGTCTTCTCCAACACCAGTTAGAAAGCATGAATTCTTTGGCACTCAGTCTTCTTTTTGGTCCTGATACTGAGTCCAAGCTCAATCTGCTCATAGCAAGTCAGTGAAAATCAGATGAGGTGTTGGGACCAGGAAGATGGCTGCCTACTGCCTCGAAAAAACTATCATGTTGGGGCCTGGATGTCAGATTCTTTTATGGATCAGGGATGAGGGGAAGTGAGGAAATAAAGTAAAATGATCATTTCATTCCTGCAAATATCTCTTAGAATGGCAATACTCAGGTAGAGGGATATATTAGTTTCACTTTTTCACAGTCATTTCATGGATAGTATGAAATGGAATATTGCCTGTCATATCAACAAAGATGGCACTTTTATCTGTGATTCCAGCCTCTTGAACTGTGAATTTCTGGGGCGAGCTTGTAAGCAGAAAATGAAGGGTGCCTCGTGCCATGCCTCATGCTGAGCCATTTGCCGCACAAATGATTTAAGTTGGCACAGTTCTTCACAGGTGGGCTGGATCAGGTTATCTTCCTGAGGGACACCATTATGTATGCTTAATAACAAAAAGGGTTAAAGTCACAGAAGCTGTTCCAGTGTAAATTCAAAATTCACCCTTCTTGGTTACAGTCCAACTGTAGTATCATTATGTGACTGTTGGAAAAACCATGGCTTTGATGATCTAGACCTTGTCAACAAAGTAATGTCTCTCCTTTTTTAATACGCTGTCTAGGTATGTTAGAGTTTTCCTTCCAAGGGCCAAGTGTTTTTAATTTCATGGCTGCAGTGATTTTGGAGCCCAAGAAAATAGTCTGTCATTGTGTCTGTTTTTCTTCCTATATGTTTTCTATGAAGTGATGGGACTGGATGCCATGATCTTAGTTTTTTGAATGTTGAGTTTTAAGCCAGCTTTTTCACTGTCCTCTTTCACCTTCACATGAGGGTCTTTAGTTACTCTTCCATGTCCTAGCTATATATAATAGTGCTGCAGCAAACATTGGGATACATGCCTCTCTTTCATTAATGATTTTCTCAGAGTATATGCCCGTAGAGGGATTGTTGCGTCATATGGTGTGTTGGAATCTCCATACCACTCTCCATCAGTTCAGTTCAGTTCAGTCGCTCAGTCGTGTCCGACTCTTTGTGACCCCTTGTGACCCCATGAACTGCAGCACGCCAGGCCTCCCTGTTCATCAGAGTTCACTCAGACTCATGTCCATCGAGTCAGTGATGCCATCCAGCCATCTCATTCTCTGTCGTCCCCTTCTCCTCCTGCCCCCAATCCCTCCTAGCATCAGAGTCTTTTCCAGTGAGTCAGCTCTTTGCATGAGGTGGCCAAAGTACTGGAGTTTCAGCTTCAGCATCATTCCTTCCAAAGAAATCCCAGGGTTGATCTCCTTCAGAATG
>SJYV01019736.1:4560-41536 GCA_006410875.1 Neotragus pygmaeus
TTCCTGTGGTCATGTATGGATGTGAGAGTTGGACTGTGAAGAAGGCAGAGCACCGAAGAATTGATGCTTTTGAAGTGTGGTGTTGGAGAAGACTCTTGAGAGACCCTTGGACTGCAAGATCCAACCAGTCCATTCTGAAAGAGATCAGCCCTGGGATTTCTTTGGAAGGAATGATGCTGAAGCTGAAACTCCAGTACTTTGGCCACCTCATGCGAAGAGTTGACTCATTGGAAAATACTCTGATGCTGGGAGGGATTTGGGGCAGGAGGACAAGGGTACGACTGAGGATGAGATGGCTGGATGGCATCACTGACTCGATGGACTTGAGTCTGAGTGAACTCCGGCAGTTGGTGGTGAACAGGGAGGCCTGGCGTGCTGCGATTCATGGGGTCGCAGAGTCAGACATGACTGAGCGACTGAACTGAACTGAACTGAATAGTAGGTTATAAAAATGAAAATTAAAGGAGTGATAGAGGACTTAAAATTTTTTTTAATTAAAAGAAAAAGAATGATCATAAAAATAGCAAAAAATGTATCTAGGAGTTTCTCTGGTGTTGTTGTGGGTAAGTGTGGCGTCATTTCATTTTTGGATAGTTCCTTGGTCCAGCTTATATTTCTCAAGATCTGTAGGCCCCTTCCTATGTAGTTGGAACTAACTACCAGATTTTAATCTGTTGCACCTGTCACTTCCAAGGTGGTTTCCTCTGTTTTAGCTTCTTCTGTTTGCTGGTCTCTTCAGTGTTTGATTTCCATCCTGACAAAAGGGGTGTGGTGGTGGACACTTTTTTTAGGCTCTCTTGTTCAGTCGTGCTGTGGGGAGGGAGGGACGCTGCAAACAAATAACACTGGCGTGTGCTTGCAGTGTCTCAGCCTCACTGGGCCTGCCCCACTCATGGCGCATGTGCCGTCCCTGCCCACACTGCTCAGGCTCTAGGTTGCTCTGCCGGGAAACATCCAAGGTTGGCCCCGGGCTGCATGCACCTCCTGGGTCTAAAGTGCTCAGGTTCGGGCACTCAGGCAGTCCTTAGAGGCGCAAACTCAGTTGGGCTAGTGTTTTGTGCTTTTCCCAGGCCCGAGCAGCTCAGATGATGACGTGTTTGGCGAGTGCGGTCGCTGCAACTTATTGCCTACCCCCGTCCCTGCCGCTCGGTTTTCTGGGTGTACAACTGGCGCACCTTCTCAGGTGGATGGCGACTGTCCAGAACCCCAAGAAGTCTTAGTTAGCAAAGAAGCCTGCTTGCAGTTTGGTAGATAATGTTTCTCTGGGGGTGTGATTGTCCCCTTCTGGCTCTGGCTGCCTGTCACCAGAGAGGGATGGTCTGCAGCTGGCTAGTTCTGTCCAATCCTTTGTTCTGTGTGTGGGCCTGGCCGTGTCTTAGGTTAGGGCTTTTCACGTGTTAGCTATCCCACAGTCTGGTTTGCTAGCCCAAGTTAGTTTGCTCAGGTTGCCCTCAGGGCATTCAGGTCCGGTCTTTAAGCGATGCAGCCCGCACCTCCCTGCCCAGCCCCCTCTTGCTAGTGGTGGGTGCAGGCATCTGAGCTGCTTCTCCGCTGGGGTAGTTCCCATTGGGCTTGTAATCTGTGGGTTTTAATTATTTATTTCTTTTTCCTCCCTGTTATGTTGCCCTCTGTGCTTCCAAGGCTCACCACAGACTCGGCAGTGAGAGTGTTTAATGGTATTTGGAAACTTCTCTCTTTTTAAGACTCCCTTCCCAGGACAGAGCTCCATCCCTACCTCTTTTGTCTCTTTTTCTGTCTTTTATATTTTTTTCCTATCTCCTTTCAAAGATAATGGACTGCTTTTCTGGGTGCCTGATGTCCTCTGCCGGCATTCAGAAGATGTTTTGTGGAATTTACTCAGCGTTTAGATGTTCTTTTGATGAATTTGTGGGGGAGAAAGTGGTCTCCCAGTCCTATTCCTCCACCATCTTAGGACTGCCCCCTAGGTCAGATCATCTCAATTGATCTATATTCAAGATTCTGATTCTATGCGCTGCCTGATCAAATATACTGATGAGGCTCTCTAGTAAATTACTTTATTTCAGTTTTTTTTAATCTTCAAGCTCAGAATTTCTACTTGGCTCTATTAAAAAAAAAAATAATTTACATCTCTTCATTCAGTTCAGTCACTCAGTCATGTCCAGCTCTTTGTGACCCCAGGAATCGCAGCACACCAGGCCTCCCTATCCATCACCAACTCCCAGAGTCCACCCAAATCCATGTCCATTGAGTCAGTGATGCCATCCAACCATCTCATCCTCTGGCGTCCACTTCTCTTCCTGCCCTCAATCCTTCCCAGCATCAGGGTCTTTGCAAATGAGACAGCTTTTCTCATCAGGTAGCCGAAGTATTGAAGTTTCAGCTTCAGTATCAGTCCTTCCAATGAACAATATTCTCTATCAGTATAAATTTGTTTAATTTTCTAAATGTATAGTTTTCTTTAGGTTTTGTTTTGGATATATTCATACAGTTGAAATAAAGTCTTTGTCTAATAATTCCAATATCTGTACTTCTTCAAAGACAGTTCTGATTAATTGACTTTCTAGTATATGGACCATAGTTTCTTGTTTCTTTGCATGTCTCATGTTTTGTTGTTGAAAACTGATATTTTAAATAATATAATATGAAAACTCTGAAAATCAGATTCCTCCCTCTCTTGATGGTTTATTGTTTTTGCTCTTTGTCATTTTTTTTGGTGTATTACCTTTTGTGAACTAATTCTATGAAAACTATATTATTCTCAGGTACAGGCACAAAAGCCTCTGTTCAGTTATGTTAGTGGTCAGCTAGTGATTAGACAGGTTTATTTAATTGCCTAGAACCAAGGAGCCTTCCAGTGTTTACCAAGATGCTCTGCATGCTTACTGGGCTATGCCTTCCATAGACAACCTGGAAGATTGCAGCTCTACCCCAGCTTTCACTTCCTCCAGGCTCAGAGCCTCAAGCTCAGCCAGAGGTGAGAGCTTATGGCCTTCTTATGTCTATCCTGAGCATGCACACAGTTCTTGGCATATGCACAGTTATACACATGCATTCGACTTTCTAGATTTCTGAGAATGTGTCAGAGATTATCAGAGTCTCATAAGCACATCTCATTCCCCAGATTTTTCTTTTAAATGTTTGGATTAGCCTATGGTTTATCCCAACTCTTATCCACTACAGTGAATATTTAGTGGAACTGCCAAATAATTGTTTCTAATTGTTTTCAACAAAACACCCTTGGGGAAAGGCTTTTTGTACTATAAAAGCTCCAAGTCAAGTCAAAGACACTCAACCTAGCAAGTGGAATCTTCAGGGAATCACCCAGGCACATTCAGGACCCTTCTTTGGAAATTAGGTTTGAAGGAATTCTAACTCTGTTCTGCCCTCTCTGGTTGCTGCCAGCCTAGCAGTTTTTACCATGAGTGTGAGGTGTTGATCTTCATGGCTACTGTGATGCTAGGGTGACAAGGATAGGTGCAGGGAAAGGAGTAGTGGTTCCCTGATGGTTCAGAGAAGAAAGAATCTGCCTGTAATGCAGGAGACCCAGGTTCAATCCCTGGTCGGGAAGATCCCCTGGAGAAGGGAATGGCTACCCACTCCAGTATTCTTGCCTGGAACATTCCAGGCACAGAGGTGGGCTACAGTCCATGGGGATGCAGAGCCAGACACGACTGAACAACTAACACTTTCACAAGGCAAATGAAAACAGGACAAATTTCATGTTCTTAACCAAGACTGAGCTATTTTTTCGTGAATGATCCTGATATTCTTTGAAAGTTTTCTCTTTGCTTTTATAAAGGAGAGAATTTTCAAAGGTCATTACTCTGCTTCTTTTTCTGCATCATTCTCTTTGTGTGTAGTTTTATGAGAAACATCCAACAATTTTTTTCAAGGGGATGTACCTTGTTACACTTCCACTAGCAATGTATGAATGTTCTGGATTTCCATATCCTTGCCAAGATTTACTGTTGTCAGTATGTTTTAATTTAGTCTTTAATTATTTTCCCATTTTTTATTGGGTGATTTGTATTTCAATTCTGTTGTAAAATTTCTTTATATATTCTGAATGAGTTCTTTATTGGATATATACATTGCAGATGTTTTATCCTGCTTTCTTTGATTAATGATAACTCAAAGTGCAGAGGTCTTTTGTTTATTTGTCTTTTGTTGGTGGTGTGTTATGAAGTCCAGATGATCATTTTTTTCCTTTATACTTAGACTTTTTTGTGTTCATTCTAAAAATGTATTGTCAACCTAGAAGTTGCAAAGATATTCTACTATGTTCTTTACCGAAATTTTACCATTTAGTTTTTATGTTCAAGTCTATGATACAATTCAAATACTTCTGCACTCTTGTGAGGTAGGTGTAGTAATTCATTATTTTCCACATATTTGTTTATACGTTTCACCACCATGTTTTTTTATAATACTATTCCTTTTTCATTAAATTTCCTTGGTACTTTGTGTGAATATAAATTGACATATGTATATTGATCTCTTTCTGTGCTCTCTCATCACTTTGATTGATTGAATTGACCATCCTTCCATCAAATTCCTCACTGTGTTAATTACCAAAGCTACACAGTATGTCCTGAAATAATGTTATGTTAGTTACCTTTTTTTTTTCAAGTTTTTTTGGCTATTCTAGCTGTTTGTATCATATATATATATGTATATTAGAAATGAAATCAATGTCTATACAAAGGCTGTTGAAATTCTTTACTTGGAAATCAATTTGGAAAGAATTAATGTCAAATGCTAAGTCTTTCAATCTATGTTTAGAGAATATCTCTCCATGTTTTTTAGGTCTTACTTCATTTTCCTCAGCCCTATTGCACAGTGTCCAGAATAGTGATCTTTCATGACTTTTGTCAAATTAACACTCAAATATTTTATGCTTTTATGTGCTTCTGGAAAAGGATTTTCAAACTTACATTTTTCTATTTTGTTCTGCCGTAATTGATTTTTTTGTATTGGCCTTGTATCCCGTGAACTTGTTAAGCTTGCTTATTAGTTCTGGTACTTGTTTTATAGATTCCTCAGGGTATTTTTTTTTAATGCAGGCAATTCCATCACCAGAAATAAAGTGGGTTTTACTCCTTTCTTTTCCATCTGTATATTTTAAGATTCTTTGTATTGTCTTATTGTACTTGCTTAGACCTTCAGTATAATGTTGAATGAAAGCAGCTATTGCAGACATTATTGCCTTGTTTCCAATCTTAAGGAGAAAACATACAATATATCATAACTGATATGGTATTAATAGCGGAAATTTTTTGTTTTCTTTTGTTTGTTTGTTTGTTTTTACCTTATTTGGGAATATTGGATAAGGAGATGGTCTTTATCAGGTTGAAGAAATTCTCTTTTCCTAGTTTTCCAAGAGTTGTTTTTTCAATCGTAAATAAGTAATTTGTTGTTGTTCAGTCACTCAGTCATGTCCAACTGTTTGTGATCCTGTAGACTGCAGCACACCAGACTTTCTGTCCTTCACCATCTCCTGGAAATTGCTCAAACCCAAGTCCATTTAGTCAGTAATGACATCCAACTATCTTGTCCTCTGTCATCCCCTTCTCCTCCTGCTTTCCATCTTTCCCAGGATCAGAGTCTTTTCTAATGAGTCAGCTGTTTGATGTTTTCAAATAATTTTTCATCTGTTGAAGTGACCATATAATTTTTTTCTTTGTTTTGCTAGTGTGGTAAATCTGAATGTTAAACCAACCTTGCCTTCCTAGGATAAAGATCACTTATTATTTTTGTATATTTCTTATTTGGTTTACTAATTTTAGATTTAATTTACTCCTGTTTCAAGGATTTTTGTATCTATGTTTGAGGTTGGGGGTTAGTAGACTTTCCTATCAAAATCTTTGACACGTTTGACGGTTTTGATATCAGAGTTACCCTATCCTCATAAAACAAATTAGAGCGTGCTTCCCTTTATCTGCTTTCTAAGATAGTTTGTGTGATATTGATACTATTTCTTTCTTAAATTTTTGATGGAATTCACCAGTAAAAGAATCTGGGTATGGGAATTTTTTTGGTGGAAGTTATCTTATTGTGAATTCATCTTTTTTAATAGACAAAAAGCTATTCAAAAAATTTATTTCTCCTTTTGTCATTTTTAGCAAGATATATTTCTAAAGATGCTTGCCCTTCTAAGTTGTAAAATTATCGGCAGGCCTTTGTTCACTATATTCTTATTGTATTTTTAACATTTGTAACATCTGTAGGATGTCATCTCTTTCACTGCTGATTTTAGTGATCTGTGACTTTTTTCCTCTTCATCAGTTTGATCAAAGGTTTACCAATTTCACTATATCTTAAAGGATAAACTTTTAGCTTTGATTATTTTATCTTTTGTTTATATGTTATTTATTTCATTTCTTTTTGCTTTCACTGAATAGAGGGACCCTGTGTCTTAGTTGGTTCCTTGTTTAGACAATTTTAAATGAATTTCCAGGATAAACTTTGCTCCACCCAGTACAATTACACCTCAGTTCTTCATACAGAATCTTTTTTGTCACTTTCTTTGGTTTAGGACATGGAGAAGCAATGTGATGTAGTGGAAAGTCCTCTGCTCTTGGATCCAAACGTTGCAAAACTGTTATCTAACCTTTCTTTTCCTCACTTTTTTCATACATAGGATAGGATAATAGTAATAACATAAAATTTAAGTGAAGTACCTGGAGTGCAGTGGTCATTCTCTGATGATTGACCTTAGGGTCATAGATGTCCCTCATTGTCTATGCAGCATATTTGACAATGGTTTTTATTTAATATGTAACCCAATTGTATATATTCCAGGTACATCTAATCTATGATGGGAATAATTCCTAAGATGAAAAACTCCCCAAAAGTGTTTATAAGTACTTTTTATTATTTATCTTTTCTCTAGATGCCAGGATACTTAAGGAAACTATGAAAGTGAAAGTGTTAGTCACTCAGTCATGTCCAACTCTTTGTGACCCCATGAACAGTAGCCCGCCAGGCTCCTCTGTCCATGGGATTATCAAGCAAGAATACTGGGGTGGGTTGCCATGCCATCTTCCAGGGAATCTTCCCAACCCAGGGATTGAAACTGTGTCTCTTACATCTTTTACATTGCATATGGATTCTTCACCACCTGAGCCATCAAGGAAACTTTACTGAGAGTTTAATAAACATCAACTTGAAGTTCAAAATGACTCTGTCTTCTTTTCATTTAATAATTGTCATGAAAATCTCTTTCTTTGGGAAAACTCTGCTTTCTGTAAGCTAGCTACATCTGTCAGCTTTTCACCTCTAAACTTAGTAGATCAAAACAATAACTACCTATTTAACTAAATTTTGGTCCAGCAGTTTAGCTTAAGCTCAATTAGGTCTTGTACTGCTGTCTTAGATGTGTTTACTCTGAATTTTCAGTCACCTGTTGGTCAGCTAAGTTAGTCTGCTTCTGGGGTTTGGCTGATTGTTGACTGGCAGTGATGGAGACTGTGGCACTTGTCTCTAACCTTCCAGCAGGATAACCCAGGTTTGTTCACACAGCAGCTTCAGATTCTAAGAGAGCAAGCTCCTATATACAAATTCTTTTTTTTTTTTTNTGAACCTCTGTGCAGGTTGACCGTGTCACACAGGGCGGACTTCAGCCCTGGGCGACCACGGCACACAGCCCGGACCTCGGCGCAGGGCAACCATGGAACACAGCCAGAACATCAGTGAAGGGTGACCGCGGCACACAGTATGGAACTCATTGCTAGTTGACCGAGGATCAAGCCCGGACCTTGGCACAGGGCGACTGCAGAACACAGCCCGAAATTCAGAGAAGGGCGACTGCGGCACACAGCCCGGAAATCTATGAAGGGCGACCGCGGCACAGAGCACGGAAATCGTTGCTCACTGATCATGGAACATGGCCCGGAACTCACGCAAGGCGACCGCGGCACACAGACCAGACTTGGCATAGCGCGACCATGGCCCACAGCCCCGAGATTGGTGTAGGGAGACCTTGGCACACAGCCCAGACCTCAGCATAAGGCGACTGTGGCACACAGCCCAGATGCGGAACAGGGCAACCGTGGCTCACAGCCTGGAAATTGGTGCAGGGCGACTGCACCACACAGCATGGAACTCGGTGCAGGGAGAACAAGGCACACAGGCCAGAATTCGGCACAGGTTGACCGCGTCACACAGCCCAGACCATGGCACAGGGCGACCGCGGGACAAATCCCGGACATCAGTGCAGGGTGACCACGGCACACAGGCCGGACCTTGGTGCAGGGCGACCGCGGCACACAGCCTGGAACTTGGCACAGGGCGACCACTGCACACAGGCCAGACCACCATGCAGGGCGACCGTGGTACACAACCTGGACCTCGGCTCAGAGCGACTGTGGCACAGAGCCCGGACATCGGCGCTGGGTGTCCGCTTCACACAACCTGGACATCTGCAGAAGGCTACTGTGGCACACAGCCCGGATCTCGGCACAGGGCAAAAGTGTCACACAGCACGTACCTCAGCATAGAACGACCGTGGTACAGAGCCTGCAGCTCGTTGCAAGCCGAGGGTGGAACACACCCTGATCTCGGCCCAGGGTGACCCTGGCACACAGCACGGACTTCAGCAGACGGCGACCACAGCACACAGCTCGGACCTCAGCGCAGGGCGATTGTGGCACACAGCCTGGACCTAGGCTAGGGCGACTGTGGTACAGAGCCCAGACCTTGCCACAGGGAGACTGTGGCAAACAGCCTGGACAACGATGCAGGGTGACTGTGGCACACAACATGGACCTCAGCGCAGGGCGACTGTGGCACAGAGCCCTCACCTCAGCACAGGGTGACCTCGGCACACAACCTGGACCTCTGCAGAAGGCTACCGGGGCACACAGCCCGGACATCAGCACAGGGTGACCGTGGCACACAGCACGGACCTCGGCTCAGAGTGACCGCGGCACAGAATCAGGAACTCATCACAAGCCGAGGGTGGCAAACAGCCCGGAAATCGGCACAGGGCGACTGCGGCACATAGCCCGGACCTCCCCGCTGGGTGACCCTGGCACACAACAGGGACCTCGGCAGATGTCAACCACGGCACACAGCCCAGATTTTGGAGGAGAGCAAACGTGGCACAAAGCCGAGAACTCGTCCCTAGCTGACCGTGGAACACTCCCTGGACCACAGAGCAGTGTGAATGTGGCACGCCCGGTCTTCGGCACAGGGCGACCACAGCACACAGCCCGGACCTCGGCGCAGGACGACCGTGGCACAAAGCCCGAACTTCAGTGAAGGGCAACCGTGGCACACAGCCCGGAAATCTGTGAAAGGTGACCGTGGCACAGAGCCCGGAACTCATCGCTAGCCGACCATGGAACACTGCCCGGATCTCGGCGCAGTGCGACCGTGGCACACAGGCTGGACCTCAGCGCAGGGGGACCGCGGCACACAGCCTGGACCTTGGCGATGGGCGACCACGGCACACAGCCCGGAGTTTGGCACAAGGCAACTGCGGCACAGAGGCCAGACCTCAGTGCAGGGGGACTACGGCACACAGGCCTGACTTTGGTGCAGGGCGACTGCAGCTCACAGCCCACATCTGGTCACAGGGCGACCGGGCACACAGCTCGGACCTCTGCAGAAGGCTACCACAACACACAGCCCGGACCTCTGCAGAAGGCTACCACGGCACACAGCCCGGACTTCGGCACAGGGAGACCGTGGAACACAGTTTGGACCTCGGTGCAGGGTGACCGTGACACACAGCCCAGAACTCGGCACAGGGCGACCACCACACACAGGCCGGACCTCCGCGCAGGGCGACTGTGGCACACAACCCGGACCTCGGCTCAGGGCGACCATGGCACAGAGCCCGGACATTGTCGCTGGGCATCCGCGGCAAACAGCCCGGACATCTGCAGAAGGCTATTGTGGCACACAGCCCAGATCTCGGCACAGGGCAAAAGTGTCACACAGCATGGACCTAAGCACAGAGCGACCGCAGTACAGAACCCGGAACTCGTTGCAAGCCGAGGACGGAACACACCCCGACCTCGGCCCAGGGCGACCTCGGTACACAGCCCAGACATCTGCAGAAGGCTACCATGGCACACAGCTCGGATCTTGGCACAGGGCAACTGTGGCACACTGGACGGACATCGACGCAGAACTACCGCGGTACAGAGCCAGGAACTCATCGTAAGCTGAGGACAGAACACACCCCAACCATGGCCCAGGGCTACCCTGGCACACAGCACAGACTTCGGCAGATGGCAAACACGGCACACAGCCTGGACCTTGGCGCAGGGCCACTGTGGCACACAGCCCTGACCTATGCACAGGGCGACCGCGGCCCACAGCACAGAACTTGGTGCAAGGTGACAGCAGCACACAGCCCAAACCTCGTTGAAGGGCAACCACGGCACACAGCCCGGACATCAGTGAAGGGTGACCGCGGTACACAGTCTGGAACTCATAACTAGCCAACCGCAGAACACATCCCAGAACTCGGCGCAGGTTGACCACGGCACAAAGGACGGACCTCGCACCTGGTGACCATGGCACACAGCATGGAACTCGGTGCAGAACGACTGTGGCAAGAGCCAGACACTCGTCGCAAGACAAGGGTGGAACAAACCCCAGACCTCGGCTCAGGGTGATTGCAGCGCACAGTCCGGACCTCGGCGCAGGGCGACCATGGCAGAAAGCTCGACTTTAGGGAAGGGTGACCGTGGCACACAGACCGTAAATCATTGAAAGGTGACTGTGAAACAGAGCCCGGAACTGTTCGCTAGCCGACCGCAGAACACATCCCGGACCTCGGCGCAGGGCAACCACGGCACACAGCCCGGACCTTGGCACAGGGCGACAGCGGCACACAGCCCAGATGTGATGCAAGGCGACCGAGGCACACAACCCGGAACCTAGCACGTGCGAATGCGGCACACAACCCGGAGCTCAGCGCACGTCAACTGCAGCACACAAGTCGGATCTCAGTGCAGGATGACCGCGGCACACAGCCCGGACATCTACAGAAGGATACTGGGGCACACAGCCCGGATCTCGGCACAGGGCGACAGTGGCACACAGCACAGACCTCGGCGCAGAGCGACCACGGTACAGAGCCTGGAACTCTTAGCAAGCCAAGGGCAGAATACACCCCAACCTTGGCCCAGGGCCACCCTGGCACACAGCACGGATATCGGCAGACGGCTACCACTGCACACAGCACGAACCTCAGTGTAGAGTGACCACGGCACACAAGCCGGACCTCGGTGCTAGGCGACCGTGGCACACAGCCCGGACATCAGCACAGGGCGACCGCAGCAAACAGCCCGAACATCAGTGAAGGGCGACCGTGGCATAAGCCCGAACATCTGTGAAGTGTGAACGCGGTACACAGTCCGGAACTTGTCACTAGCTGACCACGGAACACATCCCAGACCTTGGCGCAGGGCGACCGTGGCACACAGCCCAGACCACGGCACAGGGCGAATGCAGCACACAGCCCAGACTTCAGTGAAAGGCGACCACAGCACAGAGCCAGGAACTCGTCGCAAGCCGAGGGTGGAACACACCCTGGGCCTCGAGCAGGGCCACCCTGGCACACAGCACGGACTTCGGCAGATGACAACCATGGAACATAACCCGGACCTCGGAGGAGAGCGAATGGGGCACAGAGCCCAGAACTCGTCCCTAGCTGACCGCAGAACACAGCCACAATCATGGCGCAGGGCGACCACAGCACACAGCCCGGACCTCGGCACAGGGCGACCGTGGCAGACAGCCCGAACTACAGTGAAGGGTGACCATGGCACACAGCCCGGAAATCTGTGAAGGGTGACCATGACACACATACCGAACCTCGGCACAGGGCGACCGCGGCACACACGCTGGACTTCAGCACTGGGCAACCGCGGCACACAGTGCGGACCTCGGGCAAGGCAACCGTGGCACATAGCCCGAACATCAGTGAAAGGTGACTGCAGCACACAGTACGGAAATCGTCGCAAGCCGACGTGGAACACAGCCCGGAACGTGGCGCTGGGCGACCGCGGCACACAGGCCGGACCCGGAGCAGGGTAACCGCCGCACGCAGCCCGGACCTCGGCACAGGGCAACAGCGGCATGCAGCCCAGACCTCGCACAGGGCGACCATGGCACACAGTCTGGACATCTGTAGAAGGCTACCGTGGCACACAGCCCGGATCTCAGCACAGGACGACTGTGGCACACAGCACGGACCACGGCACAGAGCGACCTCCGTACAGAGAGCGGAACTCGTCGTAAGCCAAGGGCGGAACACACCACAACCTTGGCCCAGGGCGACCCTGGCACACAGCACGGACTTCGGCAGATGGTCAACACAGCACACAGCCTGGACCTCGGCGCAGGGCCACTTTGGCACACAGAGCTGACCTATCCGCAGGGTGACCGCAGCACACAGCCCGGAATTCGGTGCAGGGTGACCGTGGCACACAGCCCAAACCTCAGTGAAGGACAACCGCGGCACACAGCCTGAACATCAGTGAAGAGTGACCGCGGTACACAGTCTGGAACTCATCGCTAGCCAACCACAGAACACATCCCATGCCTAGGCGCAGGGAAACCGAGGCTCAAAAGACGGACCTCGGTGCAGGGCGACTGTGGCACACAGGCCGGACCTCGGCGCAGGGAGACCTCGGCACACAGCCTGGACCTTTTCACATGGTGACCGTGGCACAGAGCACGGACCTCGGCGCAGAGCAACCGTGACACAGAGCTGGGAACTCGTCACAAGACGAGGGCAGAACACAGCCTTGACCTCGGCACAGGGAGACCACGGCATACAGCCCGGACCTCCGCACAGGGCGACCTTGGCACACAGCTCTCACCTTGGCAGATGGCGACCGTGGTACACAGCCCGTACCTTTAAGGAGAGCGAACACGGCACAGAGCCTGTAACTCATCCCTAGCTGATCGCGGAACACAGCCCAGGCCACGGGTCAGGGCGAATGCAGCACACAGCCAAGACCTCAGCGCAAGGCGACTGCGGCACACAGCCCGGACCTTGGCACAGGGTGACCGCGGCACACAGCCCGAACTTCAGTGAACAGCGACCACGGCACACAGCCCGGAAATCTGTGAAGGGCGACCGCGGCACAGAGCCTGGAACTCGTCGCTATCAGAACGCGGAACACAGCCCGGACCTCGGCGCAGGGCCACTGTGGCACACAACCTGGACCTTGGCGCAGGGCAACCGTGGAACACAGCCTGGACCGCGATGCAGAGTGACTGCCACACACAGCCTGGACATCGGAGCGGGGCGACTGCAGCACACAGCCCGGACCTTGGCACAGGATGACTGCAGCACACAGGCTGGACTACGGTGCAGGATGTCCACGGCTCACAGCCCAGATCTCGGCGCAGGGCGGCCGTGGCACACAGCCCAAATGTCTGCAGGCTACCATGGCACACAGCCCAGACTTCAGCATGGGTGACGGTGGTACACGGTCCGGACCTCGGCACAGAGTGACCGCAGCACAGAACCCGCAACTCGTTGCAAGTCGAGGGCTGAACACAACCCGGACCTCAGCACAGGGCGACCACAGCACACAGCCTCAACTCCAGCACAGGGAGACAGCAGCACACAGCCCGGAACTCATCACTAGCCGACTGCGGAACACAGCCCGGATCTCAGTGCAGGGCGACCATGGCACACAGCCTGAATATCAGTGAAGCACGACCATGGCACACAGTCAGGAACTCGTCGCTAGCCAATCGCGGAAAACATCCAGGTCCTCGTGCGCAGGGTGACCATGGCACACAGCCCGGACCTCAGCACCGGGCGACCACAGCACACAACCCGGACATCTGCAGAAGGCAACTGCGGCACACAGCCCGGATCTCGGCACAGGGCAACAGTGCACACAGCATGGACATCGGCACAGAGCAACAACGGTACAGAGCCCGGAATTCGTCGCAATCCGAGGGTGGATCACACACCGACCTCTGCCCAGGCCAAATCTGGCACACAGCACAGACTTCAGCAGATGGCCACCACGGAACACAGCCCGGACCTCAGAGCAGGCCAACTGCGGCACACAGCCCGGACCTCGGCACAAGGCGACAGCGGCACACAGCCCAGACCTCGGCACAGGGAGAATGTGGCACAGAGCCTGGACCACCGTGAAGGGCGACCTTGGCACACAGCACGGACCTTGGCAGATGGCGACCACAGCACACAACCCGGACTTTGGAGGAGAGTGAATGGGGCACAGAGCCCTGAACTTGTACCTAGCCGACCGCAGAACACAGCAAGAACCACAGCGCAGGGCGACCGTGGCACACAGCCTGGATCTCTGCCCAGGGCGACCGCGGCAGACAGCCCGAATATCAGTGAAGGGTGACCGAGGTACACAGTCAGGAACTCGTTGCTAGCCGACAGCGGATCATATCCTAGACCTCGGTGCAGGGTGACCGCAGCCTACAGGCCGGACCTCGGTGCAGGGCGACTGCAGCACACAGCCCGGAACTTGGCGCAGGGCGACCACGGCACACAGCCCAGACCTCGGCATAGGGTGACTGTGGCACACAGCCTGGACCTCAGCGCAGAGTGACCATGGCACACAACCCAGAACTCAGCGCTGGTGACCGCAGCACAGAGACCGTGGTACAGAGCCCAGAACTCACAGCAAGCTGAGGGTGGAACACATGCCGAGCTATGCCCAGGGCAACCCTGGAACACAGCATGGACATAGGCAGATGGCGACCACNGCATCCTGCATCCTGCATTGAACATAGACCGGTGCCTCGTTTCTTACATGATAGTATACATGCTTCAATGCCATTCTCCCAAATCATCCCACCCTCTCCCTCTCCCTCAGAGGCCAAAAGTCCATTCTATATGTTTGTGTCTCTTTTGTTGTCTCACTCTTGCCAGCAGGATTTTATTTTCTTACCAACTTCCTGTTTGCCACATGTTCCTTCTGCCTGACATGGCAAGGTACCTTGATTAGAGACTATAAATTTTTGTTGTTGTTTCAGCCAAGGATCCTAACCTGGAAAAAGAGAACAGACAGAAAATAGAATCCATCCTTTTGGGACTAAGGAACACACATGACTGGCTCTGTTCCAGGCTCCCAAGAAGAACTCAAGCCATTTCCATTTATTGTAAGCTTTCCAAACACTCATTTGTGTAAATGTTATCCTTTAATCTGTGAATGATTCAATATAATGGCCCCTGTATATCTCCAGTTGTTTTATTATTTGGGATAGCCTGATAAACATTCTTATAAAATTCATTCCATATTTTTTCTTATATTTGAAAGCCACCAAGGACCCCTCAATATATTGTTATGTAGACAGATAATGCCTATTCTAATATACAGTAGATTTATGTTTTATTAGATCTGTATCTTAACATATGCTTATAGCTTTGCACATTGCCACAGCTCATAAAATGCAAAAGCATTCAGGTAAGTATTCTGAACCTAATATGCAATTGTGTGATCACTCATGAATGCTTGTTTACCGCTTCCATCATCCTTCCAACAAAATGCCACACTGAACATTCAGTCTGTTTGAATGTGCAATGTCTCATGCAAAAAAACACTTTCATTTAATCATAATTTTACAATAACTAACTGTGAGGTATTTAATATAGCCTTAGAGTATGAGTTCAAACATATCATCAGGGAAGTTTCAAACATATCATCACTGGGATGTTACCCCATGAGCCAGAGGGCGCCATTACACCTGGTACCTGGCTCAGCAGCTCTGAGCCTTCTTGTCTTGCTACAAAGAAAGAATAAAGCTGAAGTGCTTGCCGTGTCTTTATCTCAGTAAGACTGTAAATCTCTGCAGCATTAAATTCAACCTGAAAGTTTAAAGGCCAAATGATAAAATATTCCAAGGTGAAGAATGACATGCCTCAGCAAGATGAACAACAGTCATATGAAACATATAGTCATATTTTATACTTTTTTCTTTACTCCTGTGTTTTCTTCTTATTATAGGCTTTCAGGAATTAATTTGGTCATCCAATTTTCATAAGGCCCAAATTTTTTATTAGAGTAATGGGCTTAACTTTGGAAAAGACTTTTGTTATATATTTCAGATTTTCTTTAAAGAAACATTTTATAATCCTCGTAGGGATACAACATGGTATGGTTCATGTAAGACGTCTGGCATATATCAGCATAGTTGACAGCAGAGAATAAACAGCAGTGTACATTTGAATCTGTTCACATTATTCTCCCAATAAATACAGAAGTCACTTTGAGAATAAGAGGTAAGATTAGAGCCATATAATGCTTATTCATGTAAATCAAGATATCTGCATCAGGGGAACCAAGTGAGAGGTTAACCTGGAACCTTCTCCCCAAAGAACATCTGGACCTTTTGATTGGTTGACATATTATTTTGTAAGCTAAGTGACATTTATCCCAGTGTCTAAAACCTAAATCAGTTCAGTTCCTCGGTCGTGTCTGACGCTTTGCAACCCTATAGACTGTAGCCCACCAGGCTCCACTGTCAATAGGATTTTCCAGGCAAGAATACTAGAGTGAGTTGCATTTCCTTCTCCAGGGGATCTTCTCAACCCATGGATCGGACTTGGGTCTCCTGCACTGAGGGTAGACTCTTTACCCTCTGAGTCACCAGTGAGGGATGATACAACTAGAGAAGATGCTTATTTTTCAAATATCCCCAAAACCTTCTCTTGCTGCCATCCAATTTGCTTCACGAGCCATAATGATTTCTTTCATGTTCACCTCAGCTACTTAATCAAGCCATTTTATACTTTTTAGCCTTAAATTTGCTACTCTCATTGCTCATGTGTAAAAGCAGATTCTTTTCATTCCTCAAGGATTAAATCAACATCATCTTCTCAGAGAGGCTGTCTCTGACTACCCTATCTAAAGAAGACTCTGTATACATGCCCCCATATATTTTCTGTGCTTACTAAAATAACTAACTCAAGTATTTTATTTGTATGGCTATCTCCATTTTAGACAGCAAGAAAGTGAGGGAATGTGATTTCTGTGTTCTCTGCTTTATCCTCAGTTCAGTTCAGTTCAGTCGGCCAGTTGTGTCTAACTTTTGTGATCTCAAGATCTGCAGCATGCCAGGCCTCCCTGTCCATCAACAACTCCCAGAGTTTACCCAAACTTATGTCCATTGAGTCGGTGATGCCATCCAAACATCTCATCCTCTTNGGCACACAGCCCGGATCTCGGCACAGGGTGAGTGTGGGACAAAGCATGGACATCGGGGCAGAACGACTGCAGCACAGAGCCGGGAACTCGTCACAAGCCGAGTGTGGAACACAGCCCGGACCTCGGCGCAGGGCATCCGCCGCACACAGCCTGGATCTCCATGCAGGGCGACACTGGCACACAGCATGGACCTCGGCAGATGGCGACCGCAGCACAATCCCTGACCTCGGAAGAGAGCGAATGCGGCACAGAGCCCGAAACTCGTGCCTAGCCGACCACAGAACACAGCCTGGACCTCAGCATAGGGGGACCGCGGCACACAAGCTGGACCTCGGCGCAGGGCGACCACGGCACACAGCCCGGACCTCGGTGCAGGGTGACTGCGGCAATAGCCTGAACTTCAGTGAAGGGCGACTGTGGCACAGAGCTGGAACTTGTCGCTAGCCAACCACAGATCACAACCCGGAACTCGGCACAGGGCGAACACAGCACACAGCCAGGACCTCAGCGCAGGGCGATTGCGGCACACAGCCCGAAACGCGATGTAGGGTGACCCAGGCACACAACCCAGAACTCGGCACGTGCAAACGTGACACACAGCCCGGAACTCAGCACACATCGACCGTGGCACACAAGCTGGACTTCGCCACAGGGCGACCATGGCACACAGCCCAGACCTCGGCGCAGGACGACCGTGGCACACAGCTTGGACAACTGGAGAAGGCTACCACGGCACACAGCCTGGACCTTGGCACAGGGTGACTGTGGCACACAGTCCGGACCTAGGCGCAGGGTTACCGCAGCACAGAGCACGAACCTTAGTGAAGGGCGACCACGGCACACAGCCTGAACAGCAGTGAAGGGCAATCGTGGCACACAGTCCGGAACTTGTCGCTAGCCGACCGAGGAACACATCCCAGACCTCGGTGCAGGGCGACCACGGCACACAGCCTGGATCTTTGTGCAGGGCGACCCTGGCACACAGCACGGACCTTGGCACATGGCAGCTGCATTACACAGCCCGGATCTTGAAGGAGAGCGAACGTGGCACAGAGCCCGGAACTCATCACTAGCCGACCGCGGAACACAGTCCAGACCACGGCACAGGGTGACCGCGGCACATAGCCCAGACTTCAGTGCAGGGAGACCGCGGGAGATGGCCTGGAATTCAGTGAAGGGTGACCGTGGCACACAGCCTGGAAATCTGTGAAGGGCGACCGCGTCACAGAGCCAGGAACTCATCACTAGCCGAACGTGGAATACAGCCCGGACCTTGGCGCAGGGCGACCTCGGCACATAGCCCGGATATTGGTGCAGGGCGACCACAGGAGACGACCCGGAATTCAGTGAAGGGTGACCGTGGCACACAGCCTGGAAATCTGTGAAGTGTGACCGCGGCACAGAGTCCAGAACTCCTCCCTAGCCGACCACGGAACACAGGCCGGACCTTGGCACAGGCCGACTGCGGCACACAGCCCGGACCTCGGCGCAGGGTGATCGCGGCACACAGCCCGGAATGCGATGCAGGGTGAACGAGGCACACAACACGGAACTCGGCATGTGTAAATGCGGCATACAGCCTCGAAATCAGTGCACGTCGACTGCGGCACACAGGCCAGACATCGGCTTAAGGTAACCGCAGCACACAGCCCGGAACACATTGCAATTCAATGGCGGAATACACCCCGGATCTTGTCGCAATCCGACTGCGGCTCACAGCCGAGAATTCAGTGCAGGGCGACCACGGCACACAACCCGGAACTCGGCATGTGCGAATGCAGCACACAGCCCGTAATTCAGTGCAGGTAAACCGCGGCACACAGCCCGGACTTTGGCACAGGGTGACTGCGGCTCACAGACCGAACTTCAATGAAGGGTGACTGCAGCACACAGCCTGGACTTTGGCGCAGGGCGACCGTGGCACACAGCCCGGACCTCGGAGCAGGGTGACCGCGGCACACAGACCTAACTTCAGTCAAGGGCGATCGTGGCACACAACCCGGAAATCTGTGAAAGGTGACCGTGGCACAGAGACGGGAACTCATTGTTAGCCGACCACAGAATACAGCCCGGACTTCAGTGCAGGGCGACTGTGGCACACAGCTTGAAATACGGCACAGGCCAACCTTGGCACACAGCTCGGACCATGATGCAGGGCGACCGCGGCACACAGCCTGGACCTCGGCGCAGGGCAACCACGGCACACCGCCTGGACCTCAGCGCAGGGGTACTGCAGCCACAGCCCGAAACTCGGCACAGGGCGACTGCGGCACACAGCTCGGACCTCAGCGCAGGGCAACCGTTGCACACAGGCCGGACCTAAGCACAGGGGGACCGCGGAACACAGGCCGGACTTCAGCGCAGGGCAACAGCAGCTCACAGTCCGGAACTCAGCGCAGGGTGACCGGGCACACACCCCGGACCCCTGCAGAAGGCTATCACGGCACACAGCCCGGACTTCGGCACAGGATGACCGTGGCACACAGTTTGGACATCGTCGCAGAGCAACCATGGCACAGAGCCTGGAACTCATCGCAAGCCGAGAGCTGAACACAGCCCAGACTTCAGCGAAGGGCGACCATGGCACACCGCCCTGAATTCGGCACAGGCCGACCACGGCACAGAGCCTGGAACTCGTCGCTAGCCGACCACGGAACACAGCCTGTTCCTCAGGGCAGGGCAACCACGGCACACAGCCCGGACCTCGGTGCAGGGCGACCACGGCACACAGCCTGGACCTCCACCCAGGGCGACCACGGCACACAGCCTGAACATCAGTGAAGGGTGACCGCAGCACACAGTCCGGAACTCATTGCTAGCTGACTGCAGAACACAGCCCAGACCTCAGCGCAAGGTGACCATGGCACACAGGCCGGACATTGGCACAGGGCCACCGCAGCACACAATATGGACATCTGCAGAATGCTACCGCGGCACACAGCCCGTATTTCAGCACAAAGCGACAGTGGCACACAGCACGGACCTCATCACAGAGCGACCGTGGTTCAGAGCCCGGAACTCATCGCAAGCCGAGGGCAGCACACACTCCGACCTTGGCCCAGGGCAACCCTGTCACACAGCACGGACCTCAGCAAATGGCGACCACAGCACATAGCCCGGACTTCAGGGGAGAGCGAACGTGGCACAGGGCCCGGAACTCATCCCTAACCAACCGCAGAACACAGCCCAGACCTCGGTGCACGCAACGGCAACACAGCCTGGAATGCGATGCAGGGCAACCGAGGCACACAACCTGGAACTCGGCACAGGT
The DNA here is from genome assembly GCA_006410875.1 of Neotragus pygmaeus. Taxonomy (NCBI): domain Eukaryota; kingdom Metazoa; phylum Chordata; class Mammalia; order Artiodactyla; family Bovidae; genus Neotragus; species Neotragus pygmaeus. The sequence continues at coordinate 24,979 of SJYV01019736.1, forward strand.
CAACCGCGGCATACAGGCTGGACTTAGCCACAGGTCAACCGTGGCACACAGCCCGGACCTTGGCGTAGGGCAACTGTGGCACACAGCCCAGACCTTGGCGCAGGACGACCACGGCACACAGCCCAGACATTGGCGCAGGGCAACTGCAGAAAACATCCCGGGGATCAGTGCAGGGCGACTGTGGCACACAGCCTCTAGTTTGGTGCAGGGCAAACGCGGCACACAACCCGGACCTCTGCAAAAGGCTACCACGGCACACAGCCCGGACTTCAAAACAGGGCAACCGTGGCACACAATCCAGACCTTGGTGCAGAGCGACCACGGCACAGAGCCTGGAACTCATTGCAAGCCGAGGGCGGAACACAGCCCGGACCTCAGCGCAGGGCGACCGAGGCACACATCTCCAACTTAAGTGCAGGACGACCACGGCACACATCCCAGAACTAGTCGCTTGCCGTCTGCGGCACACAGCTCGGACCTCAGTGCAGTGAGACCATGGCACACAGGCCGGCCTCGGAGCAGGGTGACCGTGGCACACAACCTGGTCCTTGGCGCAGGGCAACCACAGCACACAGCCCGAATATCAGTGAAGGGCGATTGCGGTACACAGTCCGGTACTCGTCACTAGCTGACAGCGGAACATAGCCCAGACCTTGGCGCAGGGCAACCGCAGCCCACAGGCCAGAACTCAGCGCAGGGTGACTGCGACACACAGCCCGGACCTTGGCACAGGGCAACCGTGTCACACAGCTTGGACATCTGCAGAAGGCTACCGCGGCACACAGCCCAGATCTCGGCACAAGGCAAAAATGGAACACAGCATGGTAATTGGCGCAGAGTGACCGCGGTACAGAGCCCGGTACTTGTCACAAGCCGAGGGCGGAACACAATCTGACCTTGGCCCAGAGCGACCCTGGCACACAGCATGGACTTTGGCAGATGGCGACCACGGCATACAGCCCGGACCTCAGCACAGGGTGACTGAGGCACACAGCCTGGACCTAGGCACAGGGCTTCCACGGGACACAACCCAAACCTCAGTGAAGGGCGACCGCAGAACACAGCCCAAGCTTCAGTGAAGGGAGACCGCGGCACACAGTCCAGAACTCATCGCTAGCCGATCACAGAACACATCCCAAACCTTGGCACAGGGCAACCGCGACACAAATTATGGACCTCGGCACAGGGCGACCTCGGCACACAGCCCGGACCTCTGAAGAAGGCTACTGCAGCACACAGCATGGACCTCGACACAGGGTGGCTGTGGCATACAGCCCGGATCTCCGCACAGGGCGACCCTTGCACATAGCACAGACCTCGGCAGATGTCGACCATGGCACACAGCCCGGACCTCAGAGGAGAGTGAACGCAGCACAGAGCCTAGAACTCGTCCCTAACCAACCGCCGAACACAGTCCGGAACACGGCGCAGGGCGAACGGGGCACACAGCCCGGACCTCGGTGCAGGGCAACCACGGCAGACAGCATGGAGTTTGGTGCAGGGCGACCACGGCACACAACCTGGAACTCGGCACATGCAAATGCGGCACACCCCTGAACTCAGTGCAGCTCGACCACGGCATACAGGCTGGACCTCAGCGCAGGGAGAACGCGGCATACAGCCCGGACCTCGGTGCAGGATGACCGCAGCACAGAGCCTGGACCTCAGCATAGGGCGACCGCGGAACAGAGGCCAGACCTCGGCGCAAGGTGACTATGGCTCACAGCCCTGATCTCGGCATAGGGCGACTGCGGCACACAGCTTGGACTCGGTGCAGAGCGACCATGGCAAACAACCCCGACCTCAGCCCTGGTGACCGCAGCACAGACCGGATCTTGGTGAAGGGCAACCATGGCACACAGCCTGGAAATCGGGGCCGGGCAACACGACACACTGCCCGGTCCTTGGCCGAGGTCGACCGCGTAACAGCCCAGAAATCGGTGCAGTGCAACCGCGTCACACAGACCGAAGTTCGGCGCAACGTAACCACAGCACACAGACCGGTACTCATCACAATTCAATGGCAGAACACACCCTGGATCTCATCCCAATCTGACTGCGGCTCACAGCCCAGAATTCGGTGTAGGGTGACCACAGCACACAACCCGGAATTAGGCATGTGCAAACACGGCTCACAGCCCGTAACTCGGTGCAGGTCGACTGCGGCCCACAGCCTGGACCTCAGCACAGAGCGACCTCGGCACACAGACTGAACATCAGTGAAGGGCGACGGCGGCACATAGCCCCAACTTCAGTGCAGGGCGATCGCAGCACACAGCCCGGACCTCGGCACATGGTGACTGTGGAACACAGCATGGACCTCGGTGCAGAGTGACCGCAGGACAGAGCCTGGACCTCAGCATAGGGTGACCGCGGAACAGAGGCCGGACCTCGGTGCAGGGTGACCATGGCTCACAGCCCTGATCTCGGCGTAGGGCGACTGCAGCACACAGCTTGGACTCGGCGCAGAGCGACCATGGCAAACAACCCGGACCTCAGCCCTGGTGACCGCAGCACAGACCGGACCTCGGTGAAGGGCAACCATGGCACACAGCCCGGAAATCGGGGCCGGGCAACACGACACACTGCCTGGTCCTTGGCCAAGGTCAACCGCGTAACAGCCCAGAAATCAGTGCAGTGCGACCACGTCACACAGCCCGAAGTTTGGCGCAACGTAACCGCAGCACACAGACCGGAACTCATCACAATTCAATGGCAGAACACACCCTGGATCTCATCCCAATCCGACCACGGCTCACAGCCCAGAATTCGGTGTAGGGCGACCACAGCACACAACCCAGAATTAGGCATGTGCAAACACGGCTCACAGCCCATAACTCCTGTCTCTTATACNCGACCACGTCACACAGCCCGAAGTTTGGCGCAACGTAACCACAGCACACAGACCGGAACTCATCACAATTCAATGGCAGAACACACCCTGGATCTCATCCCAATCCGACCACGGCTCACAGCCCAGAATTCGGTGTAGGGCGACCACAGCACACAACCCAGAATTAGGCATGTGCAAACACGGCTCACAGCCCGTAACTCGGCGCAGGTCAACCGCGGCTCACAGCCTGGACCTTGGTGCAGAGCGACGTCGGCACACAGACCAAACTTCAGTGAAGGGCGACTGCGGCACATAGCCCCGACTTCAGTGCAGGGCGACCGTGGCACAGAGCCCGGACCTCGGCACATGGTGACTGGAACACAGCACGGACCTCGGTGCAGAGTGACCGCGGCACAGAGCCGGGAACTTGTCGCAAGCCGAAGGTAGGTTGAACATATCAGACCTCAGCGCAGGGTGACCGCGGCACACAATCCGGACATCCGCACAGGGTGACCCTGGCACAAAGCACTGATCTGGGCAGATGCCGACCGTGGCACACTTCCCTGACCTCGGAGGAGAGCGAACACGGCACAGAGCCCGGAACTCGTCCCTAGCTGATCACAGAACACAGCCCGGGCCATGGCGCAGGGCGACCGCGTCACACAGGCCGAACCTCGGTGCAGGGCAACTGCGGGACACAGCTCGGAACTCGGTGCAGGGAGAATACGGCACACAGTCCGGAATTCGGCACAGGGTAACCTCGTCACACAGCCCAGTCCTTGGCGCAGAGCAACTGCGGGACAAAGCCCGGAACTTGGCGCAGGGCAACTAGGGCACAAAGCCCGAACCTCTGCGAGGGGTACCCGCAGCACACAGTCTGGAATTCGTACCTATCTGATCACGGAACACATCACAGAACTCGGCGCAGTGTGAACGTGGCACAAAGATGGACCTCGGAGCAGGGCGACCGCAGCACACAGGCCAGAATTCATTGCTAGCCGACCGTGGAACACATCCAAGATCTCAGTGCAGGGCGACTGCGGCACACAGGATGAATCTCGGCGCAGGGTGATGTAGACACACAGCCCGGAACTCTTCAGAACGTTACCATGGCACACAACCCAGACCTCGCACATGGTGACCGTGGCACACAGCACAGACCTCGGCGCAGAGGGACTGTGGCACAGAGCCGGAAACTCGTTGCAAGCCAAGGGTGGCACACAGCCTGGAACTCGGCACAGGGCGACCGCAGCACACAGCCCGGACCTCCCCGCTGGGCGACCCTGGCACACAGCATGGACCGTGGCAGATGGCGACCGCGGCACACAGCCCGGACCTCGGAGGTCGGCAAACGCGACACAGAGCCCGGAACTCGTCCCTAGCTGATCACAGAACACAGCCCGGGCCATGGCTCAGGGCAACCGCGTCACACAGGCCGAACCTCGGTGCAGGGCAACTGCGGGACACAGCTCGGAACTCGGTGCAGGGAGAATACGGCACACAGTCCGGAATTCGGCACAGGGTAACCTCGTCACACAGCCCAGTCCTTGGCGCAGAGCAACTGCGGGACAAAGCCCGGAACTTGGCGCAGGGCAACTAGGGCACAAAGCCCGAACCTCTGCGAGGGGTACCCGCAGCACACAGTCTGGAATTCGTACCTATCTGATCACGGAACACATCACAGAACTCGGCGCAGTGTGAACGTGGCACAAAGATGGACCTCGGAGCAGGGCGACCGCAGCACACAGGCCAGAATTCATTGCTAGCCGACCGTGGAACACATCCAAGATCTCAGTGCAGGGCGACTGCGGCACACAGGATGAATCTCGGCGCAGGGTGATGTAGACACACAGCCCGGAACTCTTCAGAACGTTACCATGGCACACAACCCAGACCTCGCACATGGTGACCGTGGCACACAGCACAGACCTCGGCGCAGAGGGACTGTGGCACAGAGCCGGAAACTCGTTGCAAGCCAAGGGTGGCACACAGCCTGGAACTCGGCACAGGGCGACCGCAGCACACAGCCCGGACCTCCCCGCTGGGCGACCCTGGCACACAGCATGGACCACGGCAGATGGCGACTGTGGCACACAGCCCGGACCTCGGAGGTCGGCAAACGCGACACAGAGCCTGGAACTCGGCCCTAGCCGACCACAGAACTCAGCCTGGACCACGGCTCTGGGTGAATGTGGCACACAGCCCGGATTTCGGTGCCGGATGACTGAGGCACACAGCCCGGACCTCGGCGCAGGGCGACCGCGGCACACAGCCCAAACTTCAGTGAAGGGCGACCGTAGCACACAGCCCAGAAATCTGTGAAAGGCGACCGCAGCACCTGNCCCGGATTTCGGTGCCGGATGACTGAGGCACACAGCCCGGACCTCGGCGCAGGGCGACCGCGGCACACAGCCCAAACTTCAGTGAAGGGCGACCGTAGCACACAGCCCAGAAATCTGTGAAAGGCGACCGCAGCACAGAGCCCGGAATTCATTGCTAGCCAAACACAGAACACAGCCCGGACCACGATGCAGGGTGACCGCGGCACACAGCCTGGACCTCGGTGCAGGGCGACCGCGGCAAACAGCCCGGACCTCTATACACAGAGCAACTGCGGTATAGAGCCCAGAACTCTTCGCAACCCGAGGGCAGAATACACACTGACTTCGGCTCAGGGAGACCCTGGCACACAGCACGGACTTCGGCAGATGGCGACCACTGCACACAGCAAGAACCTAAGCGCAGGGTGACCACAGCACTCTCGCTGGAAATCGGCACTGGGAGACAGCAGTACACAGCCCAGACCTCGGTGCAGGGCGACCATGGCACACAGACGAAACATCAGTGAAAGGCGACCGCAGCACACAGTCCGGGCCTCGGCGCAGGGCAACAGCGGCACACAGCCCGAACCTCAGTGAAGGGCGACTGCGGCACACAGCCCGGAAATCTGTGCAGGGTGAACGGGCCACAGAGCCCGGAACTCGTTGCTAGACAACTGCGGAACACAGTCTGGACCTCGGTGCAGGGAGACCACGGCACACAGGCCTGACCTTGGCACAGGGTGACCGCGGCACACAGCCCGGACCTCGCCGCATGGCGACCCGAAACTCAGTAAAGGGCGACTGCGNCTAGACAACTGCGGAACACAGTCTGGACCTCGGTGCAGGGAGACCACGGCACACAGGCCTGACCTTGGCACAGGGTGACCGCGGCACACAGCCCGGACCTCGCCGCATGGCGACCCGAAACTCAGTAAAGGGCGACTGCGGAACACTGCCCAGACCTTGGCGAAGTGCGACCACGGCACAGAGGCAGGACCTCAGCGCAGGGCGACTGCGGCACAAAGCCCGGACCTCGGCGCAGGTCGACTGTGGCACACAGTCCGGATTTTGGTGCAGGGCGACCACAGCTCATAGCCTGGATATCGGTGCAGGGTGAACGCGGCACACAGCCCAGAGTTCAGCACAGGGCAACCATGGCACACAGTCCGGACCTCGGCACAGAGCAACCGCAGCACAGAGCCCGGAACTCAATGCAAGCTGAGGGCTGAACACAGCCCGGATTTCAGCACAGTGCGACCGCGGCACACAGCTCCGAGTTCGGCGCAGGGCGACCGAGGCACACATCCCGGAACACATCTCTAGCCGACTGCAGAACACAGCCCGGACCTCGGCACAAGGCTACCACGGCACAAAGGCCGCACCTCCACACAGGGCGACCATGGCACAGATCCTGGACCTCGGCGCAGGGTGACTGTGCACACAGCCTGAACATCAGTGAAGGGCAACCACAGCACACAGTCCGGAACTCATCACTAGCCAACTGCAGAACACAGCCCGAACCTTGTTGCAGGGCAAACGTGGCACACAGGCCGGACCTCGTCGCAAGGCGACCACAGCACACAGCCTGGACCTCGGAGCAGGGCGACCGTGGCACACAGCCCGGAAATCTGCAGAAGACTACCGTGGCACACAGCCCAGATCTCGGCACAGGGCAACAATGTCACATAGCACAGACCTCAGCACTGAGTGACCGCGGAACAGAGCCCCGAACACATTGCAAGCCGAGGGTGGAACACACCCCAACCTCTGCCCAGGGCGACCCTGGCACACAGCATGGACTTTGGCAGATGGCGACCACGGCACACAGCTCAGACCTCAGTGCAGGGCGACTGCGGCACACAGCCCGGACTTAGGCGCAGTGTGACAGCGGCACACAGTCTGGACCTTGGCGCAGGGCGAACGCGGCACACAGCCCGGAACGTGATGCAGGGCGACTGCGGCACACAGCATGGACCTTGGTGAAGGGCGACTGCGGCACACAGCCTGGATCTCGGCACAGGGCAACCGTGGCACACAGCCCGGAAATCAGTGCAGGGTGACTGTGGCACACAGCTCGAATATCAATGAAGGGTGACCGCGGTACACATTCCAGAACTCTTCGCTAGCCGACCACGTAACACATCCCAGACCTCGGCGCAGGGCGACCGTGGCAGACAGCCTGGACCTCGGCAAAGGGCGACCGCGTCACACAGGCCGGACCTCGGTGCAGGGCAACTGCGGCACACAGCTCGGAACTCAGTGCAGGGAGAACAAGGCACACAGGCCATAATTCGGCATAGGTTGACCGCATCACACAGCCCAGTCCTTGGCTCAGAGCAACCGCGGGACAAAGCCCGGACCTCAGCGCAGGGCGACCGCGGCACACAGCCCGAAACTTGTCCATATCCGGCCACGGAACACATCACAGAACTCGGCGCAGGGTGACCACGGCATAAAAACGGACCTCGGAGCAGGGCAACCACGACACACAGCCCAGACCTCGGTGCAGTGTGACTGCAGCAAACAGCCCAGACCTCGGCGCAGGGTGACCTCNAAATAAGTTGCTTCATCTGTGATCTTCAAGTTACAGTCATGAACTATACTAAAATCTCCCAAGTCATTCGAAAGTTGCTCTGTAACTCAGTCCTTTCAAGCATCTCACTTTGTTTTATCTTCTTTTTCTATCCTCCAACACTTTCTGCTCTATCAACAAGATGCTCCATGGCAAACATCCGGCCTATGGCTTCTCAATCTTCTGCAACAATGTTTATCTAGTACTTCAGAAATATTACACAGTGCTCAAGTATCCTGCATGGCGGAGCTTATGGTTTTTAGGCATACGTACACCTTTCTTCGGCTCCCTTGGTGGTTCAGTGATAAGAATCCGCCTGCCATTGCAGGAATCACAGGAGACGCTGATTCGATTCCTGTTTCAGGAAGATCCCCTGGAGTAGGAAATGTCAACCTTACTCCAGTATTCTTGCCTGGGGAAATCTATGGACAGAGAACCCTAGCAGGCTATAGTAACTGTGGTCACAGAAAGTTGGACATGACTGCATGCTGTTGGACACAGCAGCAGACCTCTCTCAGTAAATTTTGATACCAAAGTTTCTATTATTGAATTTTTTCCTAGGCCNTCATTGGAAAAGTCCCTGATGCTGGGAAAGATCAAGGGCAGAAGGAGAAGAGGATGAGATGGCTGGACAGCATCACTGATGTAATGAACATGAACTTGGGCAAACTCCAGGAGATGGTGAGGGACAGGGATGCCTGTGTGCTGCAGTCCATGGGGTTGCAAGAGTCAGAAATGACTGAGTAACTGATCAACAGCAATATAGCCAATTAATGATGCTGCGACAGTTTCAGATGAACAGCAAAGGGATTCAACCATACCATTTGCGTAGTTTTAAAACACTTTTTAAATGGCGTTCTATGTCCATATGTGCTTACCAATAATCATATTTTCTGAGAACAAACTGAAACTCTCATAACAAATAACCTTGAAAAATAATTCTTTCATAATCAATCAGCTTATCCCACATGGTCAATTATTGTTTCTCTAGTCTATTTGATAACGAAGACTAATGGGTGCTTTGTTTTTATGTTGTCCTTTCTTTATTTATTCTTACCTATGAAAAATTACATGAAGGCAAATAGTTTATGTCATGTAACATTTGTCTGGGCCTATATCCCATTTGAAATATAAATGTTGTCAATTTTAGATGGCAATTTGATAGTGAGATTTTAAGGGTTAATGTCAGTGAAGAACATAACCAAATGTAACTCATTTCCAGAGTAACATAGAAATATCACTGTCACTGTTAAAAACATGTCCTTATAAATTCCATTGGAAAAAAATTTGATGATCAAAACCTTAGGGGAAAATAGATTGTCTCCATTATAAGCAGTCTGTGGAAACAAATTTGAAATGTACGCACTTTGTTCTACTGGGGCTTTGAATAACTCAACTGAATATTTCGGAAGAAGCCACGAGTGTGTTAAGAAAAGAAACTAATGCATGGTAGAAGCCAGACTAATCAAGGGAAACAGTGCTACAGCATATGTTGTTTTCTCTAGAAAAATCCAAATGGGACATTCAGATGACTGAGTCTGAAATTAATTTTATAGGCATTAACATTGTGGATGTTTCACACACGCAAGTTCAGAACATTTCCCTTGATGGTAAAACAAAATGTGGGTATCAAGAGGGACATAAATTGAAACTCACAGCCCCTTACAATCAGTCAAGTTTTACATCAACTTTGTTTTCATTGTTCTTAGAAAATTTATACCGTGCTTCCCTACCAAAATGTTGGTTAAAATAATGCTAAATATTTACAGACTAAATGGGTACTAATATAATATTTCTCAACCATATATTTAATTTCGAGGGTCATACTGACATACCTACAATAATTTGCTTTCCAGTCTCCAAATTTTCATACTGCTTTATAAAAGTAAAACATGGATCAATATTAAAAATTAGGAGGGAGGTGGGAGGGGCGTTCAGGACTGGGAACATGTGTATACCCATGAAAGAATCATTTTGTTGTATGGCAAAACCAATACAGTATTGTAAAGTAAAATAAAGTAAAATTAAAATAAATAAATAAATAAATAAGGATTGAAAGAAACAAAAATTATTCCATAAATTTGAGGTTAAGAATTTAATCTGAAAAAATAACCATGAGAGAAAATGAATCATACATCTTAAAAGTTATTCAATGTTCTATGTAATAATCAGTTAAGGGGAAAAAAAACACTGTTTATGAAAAATACTGTGAGTAACATCTTGAGCACTACAGTCAAACTCTGATTTAAAACCTATAATCCATGACCATCATCAGAAGTCCTTTTTGAGCAGACAAGTAAATATCTGTTAAAAAAATTAATATGAGCAACTCTGCTAGAGATTCAGACACTTTTCCGGTCTTCTAAAGCCTTTTAAAATAAAATTTATATGGTATTCCAATGGTTGACCTAATAGTGTCAACTATATTTCAGCAAAGTCCATCCTCGTGAGGCCATAAGTTTTGCAATGTATAATGTGTTGTGTACTTTGAATTAAGCAATAGAATTCATCTTAAAATTTCTTATAATTTATTTAATTGAACTTTCAAAAACATGAATGTTACTCCCCCAAATCCAGCCATAAATCACTTGCCCAAACTATAATTTGACTAAGCGACATTGAAGGCAAATAGATGGGGAAACAGTAGAAATAGTGACAGATTTTATTTCTTTGGGGTCCAAAATCACTGCAAATGGTGATTGTAGCCATGAAATTGAAAGACATTTGCTTCTTGAANACAGGGTGACCGTGGCACACAGCATGGACCTCGGCGCAGAGCAACAGCGGCACAGAGCCGGGAACTTGTCACAAGCCGAGGGTGGCACACAGCCCGGAACTTGGCACAGGGCGACCACAGCACACAGCCCGGACCTCACCGCAGGGCAACCCTGGCATACAGCACGGAACACAGTGCAGGGCAAATGTGGCACACAGCCCCTACTTCGGAGCAGTTCGACCATGGCACACAGCCCGAAACTCGGCACAGGGCGACCATGGAACACAGCCCAGACCACAGCGCAGGGCAAATGTGGCACACAGCCCGGACTTCAGCACAGTTCAAGCATGGCACACAGCCCGAAACTCGGCACAGGGTGACCGCGGCACACAGCCCGGAACTCATCACTAGCTGACCACGGAACACAGCCCAGACCTTGGCGCAGGGTGACCGCGGCACACAGCCCGGACCTCTTTGCAGTGTGACCGTGGCACACAGCCCGAACATCAGTGAAGGGCGACCGCGGCACACAGTCCGGAACTCGTCGCTAGCCGACCTCGGAACACAGCCCAGACCTCAGCGTAAGGTGACCACGGCACACAGGCTGGACCTTGGCACAGGGCGACTGCGGCACACAGCCCAGAGCTCGGCTCAGGGTGACCGCGGCACACAGCCCGGATATCTGCAGAAGGCTACCGCAGCACACAGCCTGCTTCACGGCACAATGCGACAGTGGCACATAGCACAGACCTCGGCGCAGAGCAACCACGTTACAGAGCCCAGAACTTGTCGCAAGCTGAGGGCGGAACACACACCGACCTTGGCCCAGGGCGACCGCAGCACACAGACTGGACCTGGGCGCAGGGCGACCACGGCACCCAGCCTCGACTTTGGTGCAGGGCGACCGTGGCACAAAGCCTGGAACTCGTTGCTAGCCAACCACGGAACACAGCCCGGACCTCGGCGCACGGCGACCACGGCACACAGCCTGGACCTCCGCACAGGGCGACCGTGGCTCACAGCCCGAATATCAGTGAAGGGCAACCACAGCACACAGTCCGTAACTCGCCGCTAGCTGACCACAGAACACAGCCCGGACCTTGGCGCTGGATGACCGTGGCACACATCCCGGGCCTCGGGACAAGGCGACCTGTGGCACACATCCCGGACATCTGCAGAAGGCTACCGCAGCACACAGCCCGGACCTCAGCACAGGGAGACCTTGGCACACAGACCGAAACTTAGTGAAGGGCGACTGCGGCACAGGGCCCAGATATCTGTGAAGGGCAACCACGGCACAGAGCCTGGAACTCATTGCTAGCCGAGGCCTGAACACAGCCGAGACCTCAGCACAGGGCGACCGCAGCACACAGCTCTGACTTTGGCGCAGGGCGACCATGGCACACAGCTCGGTACTCGTCGCTAGATGACCGCGGAACACAGCCAGGACCTCGGCACAGGGCGACTGCAACACACAGCCCATATATCAGTGAAGGGCGACTACGGCAAACAGTCCGGAACTCGTTGCTAGCCAACTGCAGAACACAGCCCAGACCTTGGTGCAGGCGACCGCGGCACACAGTCCAGACCTCAGTGCAGGGCAACCACGGCACATATCCTGGACCTCGGCAGAGGGCGACCGCGGCACACAGCCCAGTCTTCTGCAGAAGGCTACCGTGGCACACAGCCTGGACCTCGGCCCATGATGGCCGTGGCACACAGCATGGACCCCGGGGCAGAGCGACCATAGCACAGAGCCGGGAACTCATCACAAGCCGAAGGCTGAACACAGCCCGGACCTCGGTGCAGGGCGACCATGGCACACAGCCCGGACCTTGGTGCAGGGTGTCTGCGGCACACAGCCCAAACTTCAGTGAAGTGTGACCGTGGCACACAGACCGNGCAGAACACAGCCCGGACCTCGGTGCAGGGCGACCACGGCACACAGCCCAGACCTTCGTGCAGGTTGACCCTGGCACACAACACAGACCTCGTCAGTTGGCGACCACGGCACACAGCCCAGACCTAGGAGGAGAGTAAATGCGGCACAGAGCCCGGAACTCATTCCTAGCTGACCGTGGAACACAGTCCGGACCTCGGTGCAGGGCGACCGCAGCACACAGCCTCAACATCAGTGAAGGGCGACCGCGGCACACAGTCCAGAACTTGTCACTAGCCGACTGCGGAACACAGCCTGGACATCGGCACAGGGCGACCGAGGCACACAGGCCGGACCATGTGGCAAGGCGACCATGGCACACAGCCCGGACCTTGGAGCAGGGCGTCCGTGGCACGCAGTCCGGAACTCGTCACTAGCCGACTGCGGAACACAGCCCGGACATCGGCACAGGGCGACCGAGGCACACAGGCCAGACTGTGTGGCAAGGCGACCGTGGCACACAGCCCAGACCTTGGAGCAGGGCGTNCAGTCCGGAACTCGTCACTAGCCGACTGCGGAACACAGCCCGGACATCGGCACAGGGCGACCGAGGCACACAGGCCAGACTGTGTGGCAAGGCGACCGTGGCACACAGCCCAGACCTTGGAGCAGGGCGTCCGTGGCACACAGCCCGGACATCTGCAGAAGGCTACCATGGCATGCAGCCCAGATATCGGCACAGGGTGACAGTTTCACACAGCACGGACCTCAGCACAGAACGACCGGGGTACAGAGCCCGGAGCTCATTGCAAGCCGAGGGTGAAACACACCCCGACCTCAGCCCAGGGTGACCCTGGCACACGGCATGGACTTCGGCAGATGGCGACCACGGCACACAGCTCAGACCTCAGCACAGTGCGATTGCGGCACACAGCCTGGACTTCGGCACAGGGCGATGGCGGCACACAGCCCGGAACTCGGTGTAGGGCCACCGCGGCACACAGCCTGGAACGCAATGCAGGGCAACCGCGGCACACAGCATGGACCTCGGTGAACGGTGACCGCGGCACACAGCCCAGACCTAGGCTCAGGGCGACCATGGCACACAACCCGGACCTCGGTGCACAGCGACTGCGGCACACAGCCTGGACCTGGGCTCATGGTGACCACGGCACACAGCCCGGAAATCTGTGCAGGGCGAACGCGGCACAGAGCCCAGAACTCATTGCTAGCCGACCACGGAACACAGCCCGAAACTCAGTGCAGGGTGACCGCGGCACACAGGCCAGACCTTGGCACAGGGCGACCGCAGGAAAGAGACTGGAACTCAGCACAGGGTGACCACAAACACAGCCTGAAACTCAGTGCAGGGCGATCACAGCAGACAGCCCAGACCTCGGCGCAGTGCAAACTCGGCATACAGCCAGGACCTCTGCAGAAGGCTACCATAGCACACAGTCCGGACCTCAGCACATGGTGACCATGTTACACAGCATGGACCTCGGCGCAAAGCAACCGTGGCACAGAGCCGTGAACTCGTCGAAAGCCGAGGCTGGAACACAGCCCGGACCTCAGCGCAGGGCGACCACGGCACACAGCCCAGAACTCCGTGTAGGGTGACCCTGGCAAACAGCACAGACCTCAGCAGATGGCGACTGCGGGCCACAGCCCGAACCTCGGAGGAGAGAGAACACGGCACAGAGCCCAGAACTTGTCCCTAGCTGACCGCAGAACACAGCCCGGACCACGGCGCAGGGCAAATGTGGCAAAGAGCCCGGAACTTGTCCCTAGCTGACTGCGGAATATAGCCCGGACCACGGCGCAGGGCAAATGCGGCACACAGCCTGGACTTCGGCGCAGGGTGACCGCGGGACACAGCTCAGACCTCGGCGCAGGGCGACCATGACACACAGCCCGAACTTCAGTGAAGGGCGACTGCGGCACACAGTCCAGAACTTGTCGCTCGCCAACTGCAGAACAGAGCCCGGACCTCGGCGTAGGGTGACCGCGTCCCACAGGCCAGATCTTGTCGCAAGGCGAGCGCAGCACACAGCCTGGACCTCGGTGCAGGATGACCGCAGCCCAGACCTCGGAGCAGGGCGACCTCAGCACACAGCACGAAACTCGGCACAGAGCACCATGGTACAGAACCCAGAAATCGTCACAAGCCAAGGGCAAAACACACCCTGACCTCTACCCAGGGCGACCCTGGCACACAGCACGGATTTTGGCAAATGGCGACCATGGCACACAGCCCGGACCTTGGTGCAGGAAGACTGTGGCACACAGCCCGGACCTCGGCGCAGGGTGTCTGTGGCACACAGCCCGAACTCCAGTGAAGTGCGACCGTGGCACACAGCCCGGAAATCTGTGCAGGGCGAACAGGGCATAGATCCCAGAACTCATCACTAGCTGATCACGGAATATAGCATGGACTTCGGCGCAGGGCAACTGCAGCACACAGGCTGGACCTCGGCACAGGGCGCCCGCGGCACACAACTCGAATGTCAGCGCAGGGTGAACCTGGCACGCAGCCCAGAACTGGTCTCTAGCCGACTGCAGAACACATCCCAGACCTTGCCACAGGGTGACAGTGGCACACAACCTGGACCTCGGTGCAGGGCGACCATGGCACAGTGCCCGAATATCAGTGAAGGGTGACTGTGGCACACAGTCCGGAACTCGTCGCTAGCCGACTGTGGAACATAGCCCGGACCTCGGCGCCGGGCGACCGCGGAACACAGGTTGGACCTCGTCGCATGGCGACTGCGGCACACAGCTCGGACCTCGCAGCAGGGAGACCGTGGCACACAGACTGGACATCTGCAGAAGGCTACTGCTGCACACAGACCAGATGTCGGCAAAGGGTGACAGTGTCACACAGCACAGACCTCAGCACAGAGCGACCATGGTACAGAGCCCAGAAATAGTTGCAAGCCGAGGGCGAAACACACCTCGACCTCAGCCAAGGGCGACCATGGCATACAGCACGGACCTCGTCAGATGGTGACCGCGGCACACAGCCCGGACCTAGGAGGAGTGTGAACACGGCACAGAGCCCGGAACTCATTCATAGCTGACCGTGGAACACAGTCCGTACCTTGGTGCAGGGCAACCGCAGCACACAGCCCGAACATCAGTGAAGGGCGACCGCGGCACACAGTCCGGAAATTGTCACTATCTGACTGTGGAACACAGTCCGGACCTCGGCGCAGAACGACCGCGGCACAGAGCCAGGAACTCGTCACAAGGTGAGGGTGGAACACAGCCCGGACCTCGGCACAGGGAGACCTCAGCATACAGCCTGGACCTCTGCTCAGGGTGACCCTGGCACAGAGCACGGACCTCAGCAGATGGTGACCGTGGGACACAGCCCGGACCTTGGAGGAGAGCGAATGCGGCCCAGAGCCCAGAACTTGTCCCTAGCTGATTGCGAAACACAGCCTGGAACACGGTGCAGGGTTAATGTGGCTCACAGCCCAGACCTTGGCACAGGGCAACTGCGGCACACAGCCCGGACCTCGGCACAGTGCGACCGCGGCACACAGCCTGAATTACAGTGAAGGGTGACCACGGCACACAGCCCGGAAATCTGTGAAGGGTGACCACGGCACAGAGCACGGAAATCATCGCTAGCTGACCACGGAACACAGCCTGGAACTCGGCACAAGGTGACCGCGGCACACAGACTGGACCTCTGCAGAAGGCTACCGCAGCACACTGCCCGGACCTCGACACAGGGTGACCACGGCACACAGCCTGGATCTCCGTGCAGCGTGACACTTGCAGGCAGCATGGATCTCAGCAGATGGCGACTGTGGCACACAGCCTGGACCTCGGAGGAGAGCGAACACGGCACAGAGCCCGGAACTTGTCCCTAGCCGACTGCTGAACACAGCCCGGACCTCGGCACAGGGAGATCTCAGCATAAAGCCCTGACCTCTGCACAGAGTGACCCTGGCACATAGCCCAGAACTCTGCAGAAAGCTACTGTGGAACACAGCCCGGACCTCGGCACTGGGTGACCGTGGCACACAGCACGGACCTCGGCGCAGAGCGACAGTGGCACAGACCCAGGAACTCGTTGCAAGCCAAGGGCGGCACACAGCCTAGAACTTGGCGCAGGGCAACTGTGGCACACAGCCTGGACCTACCTGCAGGGCGACCCTGGCACACAGCACGGACCTCGGCAGATGGCGACCTGGGCACACAGCCTGGACCTCGGAGGAGAGCGAAC
>SJYV01019739.1:0-14816 GCA_006410875.1 Neotragus pygmaeus
GGACGCTGTGCCGCTTTTTGAGGGTCCAAAGGTCGCTCAGCTCCCGAGCTCCCGGGTCCTCGGGGGTTTCTTCTGCGTCCGGCTGGCAGTACGGGGGCAGCTTCAAGGGCCTCTGGCCGAGAGCCTGGGACCACAGCCAGCCGTGGGTCCACCAGCTCTGCAGGCACGCAGGCTGGAAAGTCCCTGGCTGGGCCTGGGAGCTCAGGAAAGTCCCCGAGGGGGTGGTCATGTGGGAGGCGGGCCTGCCTGGTCTCTGACTGCAGCCTTTGGTGCAGGCTTANCAGCCAGCCGTGGGTCCACCAGCTCTGCAGGCACGCAGGCTGGAAAGTCCCTGGCTGGGCCTGGGAGCTCAGGAAAGTCCCCGAGGGGGTGGTCATGTGGGAGGCGGGCCTGCCTGGTCTCTGACTGCAGCCTTTGGTGCAGGCTTAACCTGTCACTGGCTTGAGAGGCCACAGCGGGCGAGGCCCGCCTCGGTGTGCGGGCAGCCACCTTGCTGCGTGGTGGTCCCGCCCTCAGCCCTGCACCAAGACATCTGCCCTCTGGGTTGCTCGGAACTGGAGCCGTGCTGGGAAATGCTGGGGCTGCAGCTGAGCTCCGGAGAGTGTGGAAAGATGGGGAAAATCCCGTGCAGCCTTTGAATGAGCTTTTCCCTTTCAGTGATGTCTAGCGTTTTCTAAGAATCCAGTGAGATAATGTTCCAGCTCAGTCAGAAGGTGGTGGAGTGCCTGCCAAATGCATTTGGGGGCGGCTGGGGGCTGCTTCTTGGAAGGGAGAGGCAGGGGACGGCGGAGGNGATGTCTAGCGTTTTCTAAGAATCCAGTGAGATAATGTTCCAGCTCAGTCAGAAGGTGGTGGAGTGCCTGCCAAATGCATTTGGGGGCGGCTGGGGGCTGCTTCTTGGAAGGGAGAGGCAGGGGACGGCGGAGGAACAGCAGGGAGAAAGGACCTCGGGCTTCAGAGGAGAGTCCGGGGGGGCAGGCTGTGGGGCTGTCGCAGCTGAAAGGGGCGCAGAGCGGGGCTGCTGGGCCCTGCCCAGGCGTCCAAGTTGAAACGCCTGAGCGTTTGGTTTGAACTTTGGCTGATGGCGTGTGTGTTGATTTCTCCGTGCCATCCGAGAGGAGTGGGAGCTGATGGAGCTGGCCCGGCCCCTGAGCGGGCCCCTGCTCTGGGCCAGGACCCTGAGCCTGGGGACAGTCGCCGTGGGGTGGGGCCGGGCTCGACTAGACAGGCCTTCCTCTCCAGGCTTGGCCAAGCTGCCCCGTGCCCGGCCTCCAGCATTTCCTTTGCTTCGATCAAACCCAGGTGCCCCTCGTTTGTGCTTCGGGAGCCACGGGTGTCTCAGGCTCCCCTCGGCCTTCATGTGGTGGTTTGTCCTGCGCCCAGTGCGGGCAGACCAGAGCCCTCTGGGGGTTCAGGGGCGTGCCCCCCGGGTGTCCCTGCAGGGCAGTCTTTGAGGCACTCTCCATGAAGCGGCAGCCCCTGGGGCAGGGGTCCCTCCGCTCTGCTCCCTGCACCCCGTATCGTCCTGCCCGCCTGCCGCACGGCTTGTCTGTGTCCTGGGGCCCAGCCTCTGCAGCAGCGTTCCTGACGCCCCCCCCGGCCATGTGGGGCTGCCTGGGGGCTGCATCCCATCTGATGTGCACCCCTGGGGCAGCATGGAGCTGGGGTCCTGGGGGCTCCCCGGCTGCCTGGAGGCCCCCCCCCCCGTGCTGAGCCTCCAGGGTGCTCCTGGGGTTCTGCTTTCCGCGCAGCCAAGCCTGCCACGTGAGGTGGAGGCCATGTGTGCACACTGCCCTGGACTGTAGGCACGTGGAGACGGCCCAAGGCAGGCTCCTCCTCCTCCAGGGTCACTGTGGCTGACCTCTGGGGCACCTGGCCCTGCAGCCCCAAGCAGCCCCCGCTTGGCGGGGGCCCAGCCTGCATCTCCACGGAGGCTCTGGCCCCGTGGGGTGGTGTGATTGACGCCCAGCTGTGCTCCTACGAGTGGTCATGTTCACGTGATATGGATTTGACTGCAGTTTTTATAAAACAACCGCACGCCAAGCATCATGTCCTGTCTTCTGCTTACTGCCCCCTCCTGCACCCCTTCTGGCCAGGTTTCCTGACGGCTCTCCCGGTCTCCGCCTGTCCCCTGCGCCCGCCTCCCCGCCCGTTTCCCAGCCCCCCTTTCTCCCCGCTCGAGCCGCTCTGCCTCCTTGCTCACCCTGTGGCCACCCCAGTGCCCGGCAGGCCTGGCTCTCACGGCCACCTGCGCCGTTGCCTCTCCTGGGACAGCCTGGGCCGCCCTGGGGCCCCGCGTCCCTGGCCGCGTCACCCGTGGCCTTGGCTCCGGGAGGGCGGGGGCGGGCCTCTGCCTGGCTGCTGCCTGGGTCGCGGTGGCTCTCTGCCTTCCGTCCTCTAGGAGCCCGTCTCTCTGCCTCCGTGGCCCTCGCCGTCCCCTCTGTGTCCAGAAGGTGGGGCTCCGCCATCTGGACCCAGGTCCTGATCTCTGGAGCAGAGGCGCCAGAGTGAGCACAGGGGTCCCATTCTGGACGCGGCCAGAATCCCGCCACTGCCCTGCCAACACCCACTCCCTTTATTGCCAGAGCTGCCATGAGGGACACTGCCCGTTCATGCTGACCGAGTGCCCGGCGTGTAAAGGCCTCGTGCGCCTGGGTGAGAAGGAGCACCACCTGGAGCACCAGTGCCCGGAGCGGAGCCTCAGCTGCCGGCACTGCAGGGCGCCCTGCTGCCCGGCCGACATGAGGGTGAGGGCGCCGGGGCAGCATGTGCGGCCGCGTCTCCCCCTCTCGGCCTCCTGGCGTCCAGACAGGCCCAGCCCCAAGCCTGCGCACGCCCCCCGCACGCCGGGCCAGGGCTCTGACGGCCGCCGTGCCCCTTGCAGGCACACCACCAGATCTGCCCCAAGTTCCCCCTGACGTGCGACGGCTGCGGCAAGAAGAAGATCGCCCGTGAGAAGGTGGGCGCTCCGGGCCCGAGGGTGGGCTCCATGTCTCTCCCGCACCCCACCCCCCACGGCACTGCCCGGTGTCTGCGCCCTGGGCCCGCAAGGGCGGGGACCTGGTGCTTGGGTGTCCGCGCGCTCGGGGCTGCTTGTGCCCTGGGGCTCTGTCTCTGAGGGCAGGCGAGGCGGGGCGGGGCAGGCAGCGGCTCTCCTCTGCTCCCGCAGTGCGTGGTCCCACAGGCCTCTCTCACGTCCCTGCTGGCTGTGCGGGGAGCTGACCTGTGTGGCCGCTGTCTCTCCAGCCCTCAGCTCTGGGGGGAGGACGAGAGCCTTGCAGCCTGTTTTCGGGGAGCCAGCTGTGGTGCATCTGACAGAGTCCATCTGTGTTTTCCTTTGAGCGTCTGGGGTCGCTCTGTAGAGAGAACTTGTTCGTAGCTGTGTTGAGCCATCATGGTGCTCCGGGGCGAGGACTGGGCAGTGGGTGCTTTCTGGGCACATGGGGGCTCGAGTCCCTCCTAGGCCGGGAGGGGGCCCGTCCTGACCCTCCCTGCCATCCTTGGTCCCTCAGGCCTGGCCGCACAAGGCTGAGGACTGTGTCCCGGCTGGTTTCAGGTGGCAGTGCTCGGGTTGTGAACGTGGCCAAGAGGTTTTCTGCCTTGAGTTTCACCAGCATCCCCTCCCCTTTTTTATATTGGGGTGTAGTTTGATCCCTGGAGGAAGGCATGGCTCCCCACTCCAGTATTCTTGCCTGGAGAATCTCACAGACAGGGGAGCCTGGCGGGCTACAGTCTGTGGGGTCGCAAAGGGTCAGACACGAGTAAGCGACTCCCACTGACTCACCGCCGGCCTTAGAGCCCCGGGACCATAAACGGGCTGTCGCGGGGAGACGGCGGGGCTGCTTTCTGGGACTCGGGGGCCTGCGTGGGGAGTAAGGGCTCAGTGGATGATCTGAGACGCCCTCAGCCTGTGCTGGCTTCAAGCACACACATGGCCGGGTTTGCACGTGTGCGTGTGAGCGTGAGTGTGCGTGTGCCGAGTGTGCACTGCAGCTTTGGGAGCACCTTGCTGGGCCTTGTCTGGCTTGAGTGTGCAGAAGCCTGTGGGGTGAGTCTGGGGACCTTTGCTTGGACTCTGACCTGGTCGGGGCCACAGGGGTGAGCGGCCGGAGCAGAGGTGGAGCGGTGTTGACCCCAGGCCTGTCAGTTTCAGGACCACGTCCGGGCATGTGGCAGATGCCGAGTCCCGTGCCGATTCCACGCCGTCGGCTGCCCCGAGATGGTGAGTCCCGCTCTGCAGGTGGCCCGGCTCCTTGTTCCCCAGCAGAGGCCCTTCTGGACACGCCTCCACTCTCGCTCCAGCCTGCCTGTGCACGTCCTGGCTCTGTCCACTGTCCTCCCAGTGACCCCGGTGCCCAGCCTTGGCCACCCAGGGGAAAGGACGCCCAGCATGTTGCGCCCCCCGAGCTCTGGCCACGCCCCCTGCCCGTCTGCTCACCTCGCCTCACCTGGCTGTTGCGGGCAGAAGCCCTGGGGTCACCCTGGACCTGCCCCTGGCTCTCGCCACGTCCAGTCTCCGGATGAGCGTCCGTTCTTCCCAGGCGGCCCCTAGCCCTCCCCGCCTCGCTTCTGTGGCCTGCGTGGCCCGCTGTGATCTCGCTCCGGCCACTGGCCCAGCTGCCCTCCAGCGCCCCGACTTTCTCTGGACCTTGAACCTGCCTCTTCTCTGCAGCTGCACCTGCCAGCTTCCCTGCAGCTCCCTCGGGCCTGGGCAGCTCCCTGTGTGCGTGGCCGTGTCCCCGAGGGCTGGACATGTGCAGGCCTGGCCCCGAGAGATGGGCAGCCCAGCCCTCTGCCCTCGGCGGGGTCGGCCTGCTGGCGGCACCGGGCCTCAGCACCTGCTTTGTTTCTCTGGGGTTGAATGGGGGTGGGGCCCTCTCCATCCCCTGGGTCTGTGTGTGCCCTCCTGCTTCTGGGCGGTGCTGTGCTGGGTATTTCCCACGCGGTCCCGAGGGCTGTTAGCGGCCAGCGCAGGTGCCCAGGGCGTGAAGGGCCTCTTCTCAGCCCATGGAAGGTCCCATCCTGTTGATCTCATGGCTCCAGCAGTGGCCTTGGCACAGCCTCCACCTCAAGCACCCCAGGTTCCCGGGCGAGGCCTCCCATGTAGTGTCATCCCTTCATCCATGCTTTAGACTTTCTTAGCCCTTCTGACCCTCCACACTCGCTGTGGAGCTTTGCAAGGACCGTGGCTACAAAGTCGGATCTGTGCGGGGGGGCCACCTGAAGGTGAACTTGACCCCCACCCTCCGCCATGTGGCAGCGTCTTTGATGGCTCCTCCGGCACCTCACACACAAGGGCGGCTCGCGCGTGAGGGCGGCCTGCGGGGAGGCCTGTGTCCCGAGGATGGGGTGGGTGGCGCCGCGCTGGCAGCTCAAGTCTCGGGACTCGCCCTCCTGCCAGCGCCCTCCACGCTCAGGCGCCGGCACCCGCCGAGGTTTGCGGCCCAGGGCCTGGTGGGGCTGACGCTGTTGTCCCGGCAGGTGGAGAGTGAGCAGCAGCCGGAGCACGAGGCACAGCGGCTCCGGGAGCACCTGGCCCTGCTGCTGGGCACCCTGCTGGGCGCCGCGCGGCCCCCAGGGGACAGCCAGGCCGAGGACGCCTGGGAGCCCAGCACGCCCTGCAGGGTGGCGGAGCTGCTGCAGAGGTGCGAGGCCCTGGAGCGGAAGACGGCCACCTTCGAGAACATCGTCTGTGTGCTGAACCGGGAGGTGGAGCGGGTGGCCGTGACGGCCGAGGCCTGCGGCCGGCAGCACCGGCTGGACCAAGACAGGATCGAGGCCCTGAGCAGCAAGGTCCGTGCTGGGGGCGGGCGCGGCACGGGGTGTCCGAGCCCGGGCTGGAGGGTGGCGCCTGGGTGTCAGGCAGGCTCCCTGCTCCGCCAGTGCCTGCGCAGAGCTCCCCTGGGCCCCTCACCCGATGGGGCAGAGCTCTGCCGGGGTCCAGCTGCAGCAGGATCCAGGGATACCCTCAGGATGGATGGCATTGGTGAGAGAAAGAGAGAGATGGGAAGAACAAGCTTCGGTGAGCAAGGCCCATAACTTTAGGAGCTTTTATACCCTGACTTGTACATAGAGGGAAATGAAAGATGCAAGATGCAGAGTCAGCCCAACACTCCAGCAGTTTTGCTCTTATCTAAACCAGGATTTTTTCTGTATGCCTTTCCATAAACGAGGGTCTTATGTTATGTACATTATCTTCTGGCCTGGAGGCCTGTTGACATTTTATGACCCTTTTTTGATAAAGGTTGATCAACCAGAAAACTTGTTTCCCCTTGAAGTGTTTTTTTCTTTATATTTCNTACATTATCTTCTGGCCTGGAGGCCTGTTGACATTTTATGACCCTTTTTTGATAAAGGTTGATCAACCAGAAAACTTGTTTCCCCTTGAAGTGTTTTTTTCTTTATATTTCTAATCTGTGTCAGCCTCAGAAAGTACTAAACAGAGTTACATTCTCACGGAGCAAAGGTGCAGTGGGTTACATCAAAGAAAGAACTTATTAGCTCAGAGGTCTGATGTGGTTAATTCCAAGGCTACTACTTGTTTTTCTTACATTCCAGCTACATTAACTAATGCACTCCCCGGTGCACAGTGGATGCGGGGTGTGGGAACTTGGCAGCAAGCGTTGGCCCAGTAATGAAGCCCTTTACCAGTACTGTTCTAATAATTTTTCACCCCTTAAAGGGCTCTGTGCCCATTCGGACTTTTAGAATGTTTAGGCTTCCCGTGCCTTTCATGGTTGGGAAGTTTGTGAACAATCATGTGCGTTAGTTGTAAGAGTAAGGAAAAACCTGTCAAGAAAGCTAGAGTGCTAACGGGGGTTTGAATTCCTCCTTTCATGCCCAGGAGACTTCGAGCCCTAAGTTGATTTTCTCCAGAGAAAGGTGGTGGGGATAGCCCCCTGCTAATATCAGAAGAGTTAGAGGCATGCTGTAGTAGGCAGTAGGCAGACAGAGTCTGATTTGGGGGAGATGCTCGAGCAGGTCCAGGGGGTCCCTCGAGTCCTGATCTGCCTTGCCTGTCAGATCTCCTCTGCGTGACCTTGTCATGGCTGGGATCTCCCGTGCTGGCTCCTGGCACCGCTCCTCTGGGCCCCTCGCCCGACGGGGCAGAGGTGGCCGCGGGGGCCATGCCTGCTGCCTGTGTGGATCCACATGCGTTTCCTCCTGGGTGGGGGTCTTGGGGGCACGGAACCCACCTGTGGCAGCTGAGCCCAGGAAGGCTGAGGCGCTGGGCAGGGGGCCGTCCCCCTGGAGATGGGGACAGGCGTGGAGGTCTGCCACGAGCTCGTGCGTGCCGGACGGAAGCTGGTCTCCGAGGGCCTGGTGGAGGCCCGTCCTCACGGCCGCAAACCCCAGGTGCAGCAGCTGGAGAGGACCATCGGCCTGAAGGACCTGGCCTTGGCCGACCTGGAGCAGAAGGTCCTCGAGATGGAGGCGTCGACCTTCGACGGCGTGTTCGTCTGGAAGATCTCGGACTTCTCCAGGAAGCGCCAGGAAGCCGTGGCCGGCCGCACGCCCGCCATCTTCTCCCCAGGTGCTTTTCCGGGCCTTCCTGCCCCCACCCCCGGGCTGGGGTCTGCTGCAGGCCTGCTCCCTGCTCCTCGCCCGCCTCTTACACGTCTGCCCCCGCTGCATCCGGTGCTCAGCCCTCTGCTCCTCGCTGGACGGGAGGCTCGTCCAGACCGGGCGAGGCTGACCTTGGCCCTCTGCCCAGGGCCCTGTGAGCTGCACGCCGGCCCAGCCCGAGCCCCCCGGCCGGCACCAGGGCCAGCAGGGCTCGTGTTCAGGCCCCGTTACTGAGCGCTCCGTGTCTGTCTGCACCGGTGGCTGACCCCTCCTCGAGCCTGGGCTGAGTGGCAGGCGCTGTGGGGAGGCCGCGCGGCCGGCCCGGCTCACCCCCCTGCCCCGCAGCCTTCTACACCAGCAGGTACGGCTACAAGATGTGCCTGCGCGCCTACCTCAACGGGGACGGCACGGGCCGCGGCACCCACCTGTCCCTCTTCTTCGTGCTGATGCGCGGCCCGCACGACGCCCTCCTGCGCTGGCCCTTCAACCAGAAGGTGCGTGCAGGGCTGCCTCAGGGAGCTTGTGTGCCAGGGCAGCGGGCAGCCAGGCTGAGCCAGGGACCCAGGTCTGGATCTAGGTCAGGACGGAAGTGCGGGGTGCACAGCCCTGTGTCCCTTGCAGAGGACGTGGCGTCCCGAGCGCGGGGCGGAGTCGCGCTTCTCCCCGGGGACCGCTGCTCCTGAGCTGGGGCCGCTGGGAGCTCCTGCTGAGAAAACGCCCATGAGACAAGTGTTCTCAGAGAGAAGCCCCACAGCCCGCAGGCCACGCGCCTGCACCAGCCTCGGGCCTCTGTCAGTGGACGGGCCGGGACGGGCACAGACGGACAAGCCCAGCTGAGCGCGGAGCCGTGACCCCTGCCGCCCCAATCCCCTGCCGCCCCCGGGCGCTCTCCTCCCAGGTAACCCTGATGCTGCTGGACCAGAACAACCGGGAGCATGTGATCGACGCCTTCAGGCCCGACGTGACCTCGTCCTCCTTCCAGAGGCCGGTCAGCGACATGAACATCGCCAGCGGCTGCCCGCTCTTCTGCCCTGTCTCCAAGATGGAGGCCAAGAACTCCTACGTGCGCGATGACGCCATCTTCATCAAAGCCATCGTGGACCTGACCGGGCTGTAGCCGCCTCTCGCGCAGCGTGGCCCTGCGCTGGCTGCGCGCCTGCCGAGCTCAGTCCTGCAGGGCCCGTCCTGAGTGGGGCTGGGCTGTGGGCTGTGTGTCCCTGGCGGGTGTGCCCCGCAGGCCTGGAGCCCTCAGCCCGCAGCAGGGCGGCCGCGGCAAGGAGCCCAGGAGAGGAGGGTCGGCCTCAGGCCTGGCTGCCGCTCGGAGGAGAGCCCTGCTGGGCCAGCCTGACAGGCCGCATGCGGGAGTGCCCCGTGTCCCCTGCCCTGCGGGGTGTAGGGGGGCCCAGCCCTGCCGAGAGACGCGTCACCCTCCCCGTCCGTGCGGGGAGGTGGTAGCTCGCCCTCGGCCCTCTGTGCTGAGCGCTGCCCTGGCCCGGCCCTGGGGCGGGGACCCTGGCCGTCTCCCTGAGTGTCCCGTGGCTTCCGGACACCGCGGACCTCAGGGAAGTCGGCTGTTCTCCTGGGAGACTACTTGCTGGGCGGCTTCCCTCACTCAGGTCTCACCAGGGGCTGCGTGGAGAGCAGGGCCCAGGCCTGAGAAGCGCCGGTGGCTTTGTCTTCAGTGGGGGCCCGATGCAGAGTCACCGGGAGCAGCCCCGCCCGCCCTGGGCGCCCCTCGACAGCGGCAGCACCCAGGCGGCGTGCGCACGGGCGGCGCTGTTGGCCCTGTCGGGGGGTCGGCCCTGGGCCCCAGCCGGGCACAGGCCCCAGCCCCTGGCTGTCCACACCTGGCTGTGCTTGTGACCGCGACTGGGAGACTCAAGGGCCAGGTCCTCAGAGACCCTGTGGCAGGACGGGGAGGCTCCCTCAGCACCGCGCTCGCCGCTCTGGTTTGAGACATTAAACAGCAGCAAAGCGCGGAGAGGTATCAGCTCCGTGCCGAGAGTCAACCATGTACACGTTTTGAATTCCATGTTTTAATTAAAAAGAGGCGTTGCAGAAAAGTGGAGTCCTGCTTCCCCTGCCTTGCGCCACTGCAGCTGGCCGAGGCGCCACCCTTGCCGATTTGGGCCCTCTGCTGTGTGTGTGATTTCTGTCTCCGTGTGTGGTCTCTCACACGTGAGACGTGTGCACTGCGTCCTCGGCGGGGCCTCGCCCTCTGCCCCAGGGTGAAGAGCCTGGCGTGCTGAGCACAGCGGGGTGTGAACGCCAGCCCCCGTCTGTTGCCTCCCCACTCTGCTCCCACAGATTCACACCTGCCCGCACCCGGCTCCGGAGCTGGAGGGGCGCCCCTGCCCCCCTGCGCCCCACGCTGCCCTGCACACAGGCTCGCAGCTTCGGCAGGATCCCTCCTGGCTGGAGGACGTGCCCGGAGTCCCGTGCCTGTTTGTGCTGCTGCGGTCGGTGAGGGGCACGTCCTGCCTGTGCCAGATCCGTGGCTGATGGGCATCATGGGTTGAATTCTGTCCCCCAAAGCTACGGAGTGCTGTTTCTCGGTATTTCTTAAGAGTGTGACCTCGTTTGGAACGACAGCCTTTACAGAGAGAAGTTAAAGGGAGGCACTAGGCTGGGCGCAACCCAGCATGCCCGGAGCCTGTGGACAAGCAGAGGGGAGCCCACGCAGGCTTGGGGCGCGCGCTGCGCCCGGAGCCCTGGAAACAGTGGGCGAGCCCAGGAAGAGCCCAGGCGGGCGCGTTCCTAGGAGCGGCCCTGCCAGCCCCGCAAGCTCTGACGTCAGCCTCCAGGACTCGGAGAGGATCAGCTCTCCATTTCAAACTTCCTGGTGTGCGACTCCCTGTCTGGGCCGCGTAGGAAGCCACCCAGGAGGGCGTGGCTGTGTCTCGGGGCCTCTGCCGACTGGCTTCACCTTCCACTGAGAAAGGAACACTGGCCTCTCCGGTGGTCACGTCTGACGCGTGTCTTTCTGTCGCGTGTGTTTTGAGGCTCTGCTGTCCGCTGTACACACGTGTGGGACGGCTCTGTCTGCTTGATGGGCCGGCTGCCTCGCCAGGCGGCGTCGCTGGCCNGCCGACTGGCTTCACCTTCCACTGAGAAAGGAACACTGGCCTCTCCGGTGGTCACGTCTGACGCGTGTCTTTCTGTCGCGTGTGTTTTGAGGCTCTGCTGTCCGCTGTACACACGTGTGGGACGGCTCTGTCTGCTTGATGGGCCGGCTGCCTCGCCAGGCGGCGTCGCTGGCCTCTCCTTGGTCAGTCGCCACACATGCTTGGAGAGCTCAGGAGAGGGTTTCCCATTGCTGCCGCTGCTGCCTCCTGCGCACGTCCTGTCCTTCCTGAGGGAGAGCGCCCCCACCAGGCCCGACAGCGGGGCCTCCTCCTGCAGGCCTAGTTCTGCGCTGTCTGCCTTTGCCCGGCACTCGGAAGATTGGCTGCTTCTGGGCCTCCCTGGCTGGCCAGCAGCTAGGGCTCCGGGCTCTCACCGCCACGGCCCGAGTTCAGTCCCCGGTTGGAAGTGGAGGTCCTGCAAGCCAAGGCGTGCACACCCAGAGCGCTGCTTCCCACGGCCCCGGGTCACTGGGAGGGCCGCACGGCCCCACGTGCCGCCCCTGGGCGAGCTGCGTCTCCTCTCTGCCGCAGCGCCCTTCTGTCTCCAGTCACCTCTGGTTTCTCGTGCCCGGGTGTGCGTGCTGTCCCCGAGTCCCGCTCAGCTTCTTCAGCCTGTAGGTTTGTATCTTCCGCCAAGTCTGCGGACCTTGTCAGCCGCTACTTCTGTGACGCGCTTCCTTCTGCCCACAGCCCTCAGACCCACAGCCGCCCTCGCCTGCTCTCCTCTCCACCCTCTGTCCTCAGGCACGTCCGCCAGCTCCCCTCTGACTTCATCCTGCTGCTGAGCCTGTCTAGGGAGTTTGTTGCTTTGCCAATACGTATCTGCCCTAACGTCTGTGGCCCGGCGCGTGGAGCATGCTCAGGTGTCTTAGCAGCCGCCACGGCCCGTCTGCTCACGCAGACATGCTCGACACCTCTGGGCGTCTCTTTCCCCAGTTCTAGGGGGCTGGCACCTCCAGGCATCTGTTTCCCTGGTTCTAGGTGGCTGGCACCTCCAGGCATCTGTTTCCCTGGTTCTAGGTGGCTGGCACCTCCAGGCATCTGTTTCCCTGGTTCTAGGAGGCTGGCACCTCCGGGCGTCTCTTTCCCCGGTTCTAGGTGACTGGCATCCCCGGAATCCGTTTCCCTGGTTCTAGGTGACTGGCATCCCCGGACATCTGTTTCCCTGGTTCTAAGTGGCTGGCACCCCCGGGCATCTGTTTCCCTGGTTCTAGGAGGCTGGCACCTCCGGGCGTCTCTTTCCCCAGTTCTAGGTGGCTGGCACCCCCGGACATCTGTTTCCCTGGTTCTAGGAGGCTGGCACCCCCGGGTGTCTCTTTCCCTGGGTCTGGGTGGCTGGCACCCCTGGGCGTCTCTTTCCCCGGGTCTGGGTGGCTGGCTGTGCACTAGACTCAACGTGGACTTCATCTGGTCTGGTTCTGGTTAGGCTCATGGCCCCACTGCAGCCTGTGGGCTGGACCCCACATCTGCTGTCCCCCCAAGCNGGTGGCTGGCACCCCTGGGCGTCTCTTTCCCCGGGTCTGGGTGGCTGGCTGTGCACTAGACTCAACGTGGACTTCATCTGGTCTGGTTCTGGTTAGGCTCATGGCCCCACTGCAGCCTGTGGGCTGGACCCCACATCTGCTGTCCCCCCAAGCCCTCCTCTCTGGATGGCCCATGTGTGCACCCTCAGCCCTGGGCGGGGACGCAGACCCTCCTCTCTAGACGGGCCCCCTGTGTGTGCACCCCCAGCCCTGGGCAGGGATGCAGGCACTGCTCTGTGAGCTCACCAGGCCTTGGGTCAGATCCTCGGGAGCAGCCCCACAGTCGAGGGGCTCCTGGGCTGTTTCTCAAGCCGCTCCCTCTGGCCTGGTTGCCGGCACCCCGTCTGGCCCTCAGCCTGAAACGGCGCCTGTGGCCTGGCCGTCAGGCCTCTCAGGCACCACACTTGGGGCCACAGAGCCCTCGGGTCACCCCGCCTCCCAGCGCTCGTCCGCTCCGCAAGCCCCCTTTCCCGCCCTCGGTGCGCTGGCAGCCGTGCTGCAGGCCCGGCAATCTAAGGTGGGCACTGGGAGAGGTGCAGTCCTGGGGCCCAGCGGCCCCGCGCCCCTCTGCAGAGCCTGGGGCGGTGGGCCCACCGTGCTCTGCCCGGGAGGGGCGGGGCCTCGAGCTGCCCCCCGCTGAGCGTGGAGGCTCGAGTGGGGCTGCCGCCCTCGTCAGACCTCTGCTCGCACCCTGGGGAGTGTCCTCTGAGGAGCCGCCTCCCAGGCCCCCGCTCCCGTTCTGGCAGGTTTCCACTTCTCTGCTTTGTGTGTCTGATTCCGCAGCAGCTGGGCCTGGCCCAGCCTCCTTTCCCTGTGCGAAGCCTTCAGCCCAGTCGCCATGCCTCTTCCCTGTCGGCTCCCTTTTAAATGTCAGTTTCTGCCTGTTCTCGATTCCTGGCCTGCTGCTTCTGCTTTACAGGCTTTGTATTTCCTTGATGGCTTTCAATTACACAGATCGCTGGTCTTTTCCAGAAACTGTTTCATCTCGCAGTTCCTCCGGACCAGGAGCGCCCGTGGGGTTTGNTTTCTGCCTGTTCTCGATTCCTGGCCTGCTGCTTCTGCTTTACAGGCTTTGTATTTCCTTGATGGCTTTCAATTACACAGATCGCTGGTCTTTTCCAGAAACTGTTTCATCTCGCAGCTCCTCCGGACCAGGAGCGCCCGTGGGGTTTGCTGGCTCCTGCCTGGGGCTGAGCACAGGCTCCGGACTGCGGCTCCAGGGCAGTGCACCCCGGCTCCACTGCTGCTGGGGCCCCTCCCCTGTTCTCACGGGCCCAGCGGTTTGCAGGCAAATCAAGGGGTTTGATTTGTGAGCGCCCCTACTTCCGACGCGGCGCTGGGCTCTGTCCTTGGGGAGCCGCTGTTCTGCTGGCTGGCACACCGCCCTTTGGCCTGAAGTCCTCCCAGGCTAGCTTACCTGTGTGCGCCTGGCCCGTCTCCCTGCAGCCGGCTGGACTGTGACCCCGCAGGCGACTGGGCTGGCCCCTGCTCACCGCTGGCTCTGGCTGGAAGGACGGGAGGGCCCCTAGGGGCCTGTCCACATCTTTCTCCACCATTGTGTTGAGGTGCCGAGCGTGGGGCCGACCGCAGTCCAGCACCGCCGCTCCCCGCGGGGCTGCTCAGCAGGCCTGCCGCCACGTCAGAGCCCCCACCCCCAGCACCCCCAACGACACAAGGGCCGGGCAAGCCCTGGGAGGGGCTGGGGCAACCCCTGCCCTTCTGCCATGTCCAGTGACGTGCCAGGGCCACAGGGCTCTGCCGCTGCCCCAGCCAAGGCCCCCGTGAGGTCTCCAAGCCCTGAGACGGCGGCTCCACAGGCGCCCAGGCAGGCAGCGCTCCGGTTCCCCAACCGGCTGGCCCGCCCACCTGCCGTCAGACTCCTCCTGTGCCCCCTGCTGGCGGGGAGCGGGCACACAGTGGGCCTGTTCAGGAGTCGGTGCCCGGGGCCTTGTTTAGACACGGTGGGGGCTGCAGCTGGGGACTCGAACTTCAGTCCCTGCTGGCCGGCTCAGGGCAGCTCCAGCGTGTGGCCTGGGGCCCCCCACAGAGACTGGTCGGTGCGGTGCTTCTGCCAACTGTTTATTCAGACCCTGAACAGGTGACCAGTGACATGCAGGTCCCCTGGGCTCATGACAGCCTGACTGCCTTGCAGCCCGGATGCTGGGCAGCTCCCAGAGGAGGGAGCCCCGGCTCCCTGGGCAAGGCTGGGCCATCAACAGCGCCAGGCCCCACAGGGCTGCCAGGGGACACGTGGTGCTCACAGGCCCAGGCCCAGGGGAAAGGGGTGGGTGAGGAGCAGGCGGCAGGGGACCCAGTGTCCTGTGCACCCCGGGCCAGTCAGAGGTGACCCTGGCTGCCCGGCACTGAGCGGCACAGCTGTGGGAGGCGGTGTGTGCGCGTGAGCGTGGTGGGGGCCAAGCCGCGCTCCCTGCGGCCTCCGGCCCCCTTCCTAAGGCATTACCGTGGCGAGCTGCTCTGCCACTGTGCAGTCTGGGCAGCGCTCAGCCCTGGGAAGGGCCCCGGGCGTGCTCGGGTGGGCTGGCGCCTCAGCGCTTCTGGCTGGCAAACCAGGAGAAGGGGCACGGGCGCGGGCGCGGGGCCT
>SJYV01019746.1:0-12878 GCA_006410875.1 Neotragus pygmaeus
TGTGGCATCTTACGCCGACACCCGGGGAGAGCGGGCCTGGCCAGACGGACGGCGGTGACTTCCCCTTTAAGGACTCCAAGCTCATGCTAATACCCGCAAATTGCTCTCAGATGTTAGTAAGAAAGGACTTCTTTGTAAAAGGAATCTCCAGGAGGGCGCTGCGAGAAGCAGACCGTGTTGGACTTAGCTGTTGCGGGTCCATTCAAGTGCACAGAACTAAATACAGGCACGTGCTGGATGGTATCAGCGTTCACATCCTGGTTGTGATAGTGTGCTGTATACCTCTGCTCCATGTTCCCTTTGGGAGAAGTGAGGCACGGTTTAGAGCCGCCCTTTTTTTCATTCTTTATGCTGGAGTGACATCCTGTCGAACGTTTTTATAATTGCAGTTCTGTGCATCACTAGCACTCGCAGCTTGCTCAAACTCATGTCTTTTGAGTGTGTGCTGCCAACAAGCCATCTCATCGTCTGTCTTCCCCTTCTCCTGCCCTGAATCCTTCCTAAGATCTAGTTCCACAGGCCCAGAACCCTTCTGTGCCAAGTTGAGGGCGCTCTGCATGGGAGTGGGGATCACTCCATGCGCGGTTTAGAACACACGGTGCCAGAGTTCAGCTCCAGCAGCCAGGGATTCAACCTGAAGGGATGGATGGTGTCAGCGAGAAACTGAGGAAAATCCATGGGAATTTCCAGGCAAGAGTACTGGAATGGGGTGCCATTGCCTTCTCCATCTATTTTAATTATTCCTCACCCATAATTCTCGGGAGAATCCCAGGGATGGGGGAGCCTGGTGGGCTGCCATCTATAGGGTCGTACAGAGTTGGACACGACTGATGTGACTTAGCAGCAACAGCAGCAGCAAACTCCTTTGCCATAAACTATTTCCTCAATAATGGGCTTCGGATAGGAATCCCTCCCATGGTCTCAGGCTGTGGCCTCTGTGCTCACACTGGAACACTCTTGCAAAGTCCTTGAACAAGTGTCAGTGATTGACTTTATGAATTATTCTTGGAGCACAGCTGCAGAAGGCTCTATGCCTTCTCATGTTCCTTTCAAAATCAATAAGCACTTTAATATTCTCTTCAGTCAACTTAGTGAGGAAAGGAAAAAACAAGCAAGAATCACAAAGCCTAACTCCTTCATTCTGGTCCCTGCCTACAGAACAAAGGGAGAGGGTTTAGGGCCATGCCTCCATTTTGTCAGTAATGCCCAATGAGGCTCCCTACATTTCCCCCTTTTTTATATTTTAGATCATAGGTATGAAACTCAGTAGATAGAGCAGAAACATTGTGGCTGAGTATTCTGAAAAGGCACGGGGCTATTACACAAATCAGAAATAACAGGCATAAGCACATGGCCGCATTGATCATTATTGTAGAAAAGGATCCATGGGAAAGATACCCCTCCAGATTTTCAAAGAGGGAATTAGAAAGCCATTGAGAGGAAAAGTCAGCCTCCGCCTGTTTCATATCCTGATGTGATTTAGAGATATCAATACTAAAATCTGAATGATTCCAGATGCCTAAAATATGATTCTTAATGCGCTCCCAATTATCCACGGACTCATTCACTTGTAGAGGGGTAACACACATCCATTTAAATTCAGCATGGCACCTTAAAGATAATTTCATTTTTAAGTTTGTAATTTCTTGCCCCATAAGCAGAACTGCTTCTTCTAAAGCATTGACCCTATTTTCTATAATTTCTGACCCTATAATTTCCTGTGTAGTAAGAGCTTGGAGACTTTTTTGGACAGCTGATCGGCAAACAAGGCTGTATGCACTTCTTTTGACAGGGCAACAGCAGGAACCGTGACTGATGCAATTATGGCAGTCAAGGCAGTTATTCCCACAACCAAAGCTGCAATAAATCTCTTAGGTCAAGAAATTAAGCCATTAAAATCATATAAAACTTCCAATGCATAATCATCAAACCATTGTCCGCCTATATTTACAGGAACCATCAAATATGGTGGTTGTTTTACAATCATCACAGCCTTATAATTATTATAATCATTCCCATCAACACAATTTGATGTAAAACAATTCTCACATATAACACTGTAAACAGTTTCTCCTTCAGAAACTGCCAAATCACTCTGATTTCTTGCCAATAAAAAGGCATAGGGAGAATGTACACAGGCCCGTACAATGTATCTTTGCTCTTTTAAAGTCTATGTAAAATGTAAAATCGCAGGTGTCATAGCAGCCAATGCTTTCCATAACTCAGGCTGCATGGGACCCGTTCCATTGAAGCTCACTAAAGGAGGAACCCAGCCATTAGCATGCCACATAGTAATTACCAAAGGCATAGGGAGAAATGAAATATTCCATGTGGACCTATAAGGCTCTACATAAATCAAGCCCCATCATTGATTTGAACGATAGGGGCACCCCCATTCGGTCAGAAAATGTCTGGTGGCAGCAATGGGAATAGATAACTTTATGCCATATATGAATTCTTTCCAATGAGGAAAGCCAGAAATTCTTCTTATGCTTTCCCAGGCCTGTAGTCCTTGTTCATCAGAGTCTGAAGTGGGAAGTGCACAGCTCAGATAGTCCTTTAAATGAGGGGCTGGCTTTTTTAGGGCATCAGGTAGTTTTTCTTGCGCCCCCAGCATCAGCAGCTGTAAAGACTAAAAGTCTCTCTTGCCATCGCTTCTAGGAGAACCAGTAAGCAGGAAGTGCTAATGCATCCATTCAAAACCAGAGTTGATCCTTGTAAAGAGGAAGGTATAGCAAAGCAAACAGGTGGATAAATGGACACGCCTGAAAAATTGAAGGGAGTGCTGACCACTGTTTTAACATTATCAGGATAGATAGAAGCCCCATCCAAAAGAAGAGTATCATTAACACAAATACGAAAGGGCTCATTCATCCAATCGACAGGCTGGAAAGAAGGTGGATTAGGCAAATAGGTCCAAAGAACCTACTCTGTGCTGGAAGGCCTCAGCTGACAAGCCAACACAGCAAGCATAGCCACAAACATTACCATAGGAGTGGCCTCATGTCTTCCCCTTTCTAGTAAGCCTTCAGCCTGCTGAGCAAGAGGTTTCAGCTGGCCCCAAGTTGGTACCCTACTGGAGGTGGTTGCTTGAGTATGGTGACGGTGACGGCGACGAGGTGGAGCAGAAGGGGTTGAACTCGATCAGCATGTCTCTCCTGAAGGGCCAGGTGTCTGAAGCAATGTGATGAAGTGGTGAAGCCGCAGGTGAAGAGTTAGTCACCCTTTGGCTTTTCCCTGGCCCCCTCAGGCTTGGACTCATGAGCTTCTGATCTCCCCATCTTTCCCCGGTCACTCTAGGGCCCCAGGGATCTCAGTGACCTCAGGGGTCTTTGTGATCCTGGACGTGTCATGGGCCTCATGGGGCTGCTGGACATGTTGAATCAGTCTGTCGGGAATCCAAACAGGAGAAGTGGAATCCTGTGGAAACACACAAGCATACCCTCTCCCAGAAGTTAGCAACACATCTGGCCCTCTCCATTCTCCTGTAAGGAGGTCTTTCCATTTGACCATAGGCCGAGCCATAGCCCCTGCAGGAGTCCAGTGTCTCATCACTGAAGTCTGCCCCTGTGTGTCCACGTTTAAATGATTAATTACAAACAAAGTATGGTGTAAAACACGATGTGGAGAGGAGTGCTTAAATTCTCCCTGCTTTAATTTAGCTATCTGATTTTTTAAAGTTTGGTGCGCCCTTTCCACTATGGCTTGACCTTGGGCATTATGAGGTATTCCTGTTGAATGTACTATGGAAAATTGTTGACAAAATCTCTTAAAAGCAGCAGAAGAATAAGTCGGGGTCTTATCTGTTTTTATTTGTTTGGGGAGTCCTATTTGGGAAAAATGCTGAAACAAGTGCTGATTTACATCTCTTGCTGCTTCACCTGATCTAGCATAGGCTATAATAACATGAGAAAATGTATCCACAGCAACATGTGCAAAGGACAGTTTTCCAAAGGCCAGGATGTGAGTTCCATCCATTTGCCAGAGAGCATTAGGCCTAAGGCCTCGGGGATTTACTCCTAATGCTGGAGATGGATTAAATATTGGGCAATTTGGACATAACTATTTGTCTAGCTGTTTTCCTAGGGTTATGAAATTCATACCTAAAACCAGCTGCGTTTTGATGGTGAATTTTGTGAGGATTTTTGGCCTTGTCAATCTTCTCATGTAAGTTTAAAGCAATTACATTAGCTAAAGCATCTGCCAAGGCATTTTCTCCATGTAAAGGGCCAGGCAAGCTGGAATGGGCTTTAATACGTCCCACAAAATATTTCTTACTTCTGTGTTTAATCTCTTTCTGTAAATCAGATTACAAGGAGAAGACAGTAGTTTTATTTTTCCGGAATATTAGCAGTCTCTATATGAGGAAACAACCCTACAATATACCAGGAGTCAGTCAAAAGATTGAAGGTGTGGTCTCTTAAATGTTGAAAAGCCCAAATAACTGCTCATAACTCAGCCCTCTGGGCAGATGTCTCTTCAGTTACCTCAACATGGGATATTCTATCAATAATTGTGACTGCTTTACCATTTGAGAAATCATCTGTGAAAACTAAAATTGCCCCTTCCAAAGGTTGAATAGAAAATGTCTTCAGAAAAATCACTGGATGAGTTTTTTCAAAGAATGCAAAAGGGAACTTGAGGGCAAATGAAACAGAATTTGACCCCAGAAATCTATCAGGGCAACTTGCCAATCATCACTGTTTTGTAAAAGAAACTGCAAGTGATCCTTATTGAATGGAATCACTATATTTGCGACTTCTTTTCCAAAAAGTCCCACCCTTCTTTTTCTACCTTTTATAATTAATTGTGCCACCAAGCTTGGATAAGATAAAACTATTTTTCTTGGGGTCACTGGTAGATGGAGCCATTCCAATGGGCCTTCTCGCCACAAGCATCCTGTAGGTGTATATTCCATGGCGAGAATAATTAAATCCCATCCTCTGGTGATATTAACCCTAATTAACTAAATGACCATTTAAAGCCTCATCCACTTTAACAAGAGTCGACTCTGCCTCAGTAGTCAATTCTGTCTGAGAACTGGGATTAGGATCACCTTTTAAGCAATCAAATAAAGGCTTCAAATCTGCAGTTGCTAAGTCGCTTCAGTGGTGTCCGACTCTGTGCGACCCCATAGACAGCAGCCCACCAGGCTCCCCCGTCCCTGGGATTCTCCAGGCAAGAACACTGGAGTGAGTTGCCATTTCCTTCTCCAATGCATGAAAGTGAAAAGTGAAAGTGAAGTCGTTCAGTCATGTCCGACTCTTTGCGACCCCATGGACTGCAGCCCCCCAGGGTCCTCCACCCATGGGAGTTTCCAGGCAAGAGTACTGTAGTGGGGTACCATTGCCTTCTCCGAAAATCTGCGGTAGTCAGTTTTAAATGTGGGCGTATCCAATTAATATCTCCTAATAATTTTTGGAAATCATTTAAAGTTAGTAAATGATCTCTTTGCAGCTCCAAAGGGGCATGTATAGATATTTACCACCCTGCCCAAATAAGAAAAAGGAGGATTTACTTGTATCTTGTCTGGAACTATCTTTAAACCTCAGTTTTCCAAAGCCTCAATCAATTCAGATAAAATTTGTTGCAACAAGTTTCTGTCCTTATGAGCTGCCAAAATATCATCCATATAATGTATCAAATATAAATCCTTATACTTTCTTCTAACATTTTGCACAGCTTGGTCTACAAATTTCTGACACAAGGTCGGGCTATTTTTCATTCCCTGAGGCAAAACCTTCCATTGAAACCTTCTCTAGGGCTGTTTAAAATTAGCTGAAGGGAGACTGAAGGCAAAACGCTTACCATCCTGGTCGGCCAGGGGAATGGTAAAGAAACAATCCTGTAGATCGATAACTATCACATCATACTGAAAAGGCACAGCAACTGGGGAAGGGAGGCCTGGCTGGAGGAACCCCAGGTCTTCTATAGTTGCGTTTATAGCTCTCAAATCTTGTAACAATCTCCATTTTCCTGATTTTTTTCTTAATAACAAAAGTAGGAGTATTCCAGGGGCTATTAGAAGGCTCTACATGGCCGGCTCCCAGCTGTTTCGTAACTAAATCCTCAGCTGCCTATAGCTTTCAGCTGTTATGGGCCATTGCTCCACCCATACCAGGTCATCAGATTTCCAGGAAATAGGGTCAGCAACAAGAGCAATAGCCTCTAGGATAAATTAGAATATCCCAGACCTTCTCTATTCTTGTTAGGAACCACCTCTAATAGAGAAACAATTCCCTGCTGATGTTTACCAAGTCCCTTATCAGGATTAATCCTCATCTGCAGCATTTGATTAGTAACCTTTTCATCTGGGCTATATAAAAGCATTCCCATCTGAGATAATATATCTCTCCCTCATAAAGAAAAAGGCAGTGAAGGAACCACATATGGACAAAAGGTGCCTTATGCCCCCTTCTCATCTGACCATGTCAAAATTTGTGAGCTCTTAGCAACCGAGGGCACTGACCCTATTCCCACCAAGCCAGCACCAGTCAAGCGTGTTGGCCAGGACGAGGGCCAGTCTTTTTCAGCAATGCTAGAAACATCTGCCCCAGTATCTAACAGCCCTGACATTTTATTTCCTTGAATTAAAAGATCTTTCAAAGGCCTAGAAGCTCTAATTTCCTGCACCCAAAAGGCTAGATCACTAGATCCAAATCCTCTGAGGCCCCTAGCTTGAGAAGTCAAGGTTTTTCCTGTCTGATAATAAGGTAAAAGCAAAAGCTGCACTATTCTTTGACCTTTATAAATTTGCACAGTTTTAGTATGAGGCAGGACCAAAACTTTATTTTGCCCAGTATAATCAGAATCCACTACACCAGACACCACTGAAATTCATTGAAGGGAAAGTGAGCTACGCCCCAGCACAAGTCCTACAATGCCCTTAGGTAGGGGGCCAGCCAGAGAAGGCAATGGCAGCCCACTCCAGTACCCTTGCCTGGAAAATCCCATGGATGGAGGAGCCTGGTGGGCTGCAGTCCATGGGGTCGCAAAGAGTCGGACATGACTGAGCGACTTCACGTTCACTTTTCACTTTTCATGCACTGGGGAAGGAAATGGGAGCCCACTCCAGTGCTCTTGCCTGGAGAATCCCAGGGACAGGGGAGCCTGGTGGGCTGCTATCTATGGGGTCGCACAGAGTCGGACACGATTGAAGCGACTTAGCAACAGCAGCAGCACACCTAAAGTAACTAGGAAAAGAAGAAATTAAGAACCCCAGGGTTAGTAGAAGGAAAAAAATAATAAAAATTAGAGCAGAAATAAATGAAAAAGAAACAAAAGAGANTTGAAGCGACTTAGCAACAGCAGCAGCAGCAGCAGCAGCAGGGGGCCAGTGACTCCCGTTGGAATTGGAGTAACCGGTACATCAGGGGTTAATATTGTTGTGGTGGCAGAACTGAGGTCCAGTCCCGCACTACCTGGGGTTGCTTCTGAGGAGTTCTGAGAAGAGACAAAGGAAATAAAGGGATTCAACACAGCTGCCCCTATTGTTGTCTGGGGACGGGGCTGCCCCTGCTGCCCATTTCCCTGAAACAGAAAAATTACCTCCCTGTACTTGAGGGGTGAGCGTAGTCCCATCCTTACGAAATTTAGATCTATAGTCTTTTGCCCAATGATACCCCTTCTGGCATCGGGGGCAAAGTGCCTTTGGGGGGTTGGCATTAGCTTGTATTGGCACAGTTTGTTGTCTCTGCTTGGCAGGACATTGCCGGCAAAAATGCCCCATTTGGCCACAAGAGAAACACCTTTTATTTGTAAGATCGTTTCCATTAAGATTAATCTTTTTTTCTCATTCCCTGAATAACTTGGGCAGCTGTTTCCCCTCAAGCCTGCGGCTAAGGCTACCTCCTGCATAAAGGAAGTTCCTGCTTCCTGGCAGGTCTGTATGTAAGTCCAAAGACTTCCCTTCTAATAGGTCTAAGCAAAGCCGTCTGACAGGTAGAATTAGCATTCTCATAAGCCAATTGTTTAAGAACTATTTCTGTAGGCTCAGTACTCTTAATAGTTCTTTCCACAGCAGTTTTCAATCTGGCCACAAAATCTTCATATTTCTCATTGGGTCCTTGCTTGATATTACTCAGAGTGAATAATTTTCATCTGAAGGGAGCAGAGATTTCCATGCCAAGACACCTATGGCCATAACCTGATCAAGTGCTGCTTTAGACAACCTCACTTGGGTTATGTTAGATTCGTACTCTCCATCTCCTCTGAATGCCGCAGATCCCACTGTCCTGAGCTTTGCATCACTAGAGGTTTTGTTTTCCGCTGACTGCAATCTAGCCAACTTACCATACTCTGCCAACCAAAGGAGGTACTCTCCTCCAGAAAGGCAAGCCTTTGCAACCGTTCTCCAATCGTATGGTGCCATCCATGTCCCAGCCAAGGCATCTAGGAGAGTGAGTGTATAGGGGGAGGTAGACTCATAATCATGACAGGCTTGTTTAAGCTTTTTCAGCAACCTATAAGGGATTGGTTCCCATTTTCCTTCTTCCTCATGATCCCCTTCCGTTTTGGTAAAAACTACTGGAAAGACCATAGAAAATTCCAAGTCTCCCTGTTGTTCTGCCTCCCTTCTAGCCTGGGTCAGGTCCCCCTGAGGGGGTTTACCCCAAGGAGCACGCTCTGCATATTCACTGGTCCGCCTCAAAAGCTTCTTTGTTTCAGAAAAGTCCTCATCCTCATCAACCTCAGCCAATGCTTTTGGAGGCTTTGGGGGCAAAGTGGGGGAACTCCTGGGCCCTGGGAGGCACAAGCGGAGGCGCCGGGGATCGCCTTAAATCAGAAGGTGGTGGATACATTTTTAAAGTTTTGCGTAGAGGGGGAGGGGGCTCGCCAGGATGCCTGGCCGCGTCGTCCTGCAAGCCCTTTCCTTCCTCGGGAGGTAGAGCAGTCTCCCTCCTTTTCTTGTCAGTGGCAGAGAACATAATCTGTGCAGACACCCACCGCTATAGGCTCTCCCATGGGCTGTCTAACAGCCTCATGGCGAGGGTCAAGGACGTCCCTAATTATATTCCACAGAGTAAAAGCGTCTATAGGAACCATTTCTGGCCTAAGCAAAGTGTAAAACAAATGTAACTGATCTCCAACCTTAGTCCAGGTCTCCAGATTTACAGTACTTTCCTCAGGAAACCATGGGCATTGCTCTTGGACAAAGATTAGAAACTTAAGACAGCCTTCCCTCTATGGGCTAACATGTGAAGTAATATTTCAATAAACGTTTGTTCTTAGATGCAGAGAGACCCATTCTCCTAGAAAACATTCTTATACCTTCTGTACCCTCCTCACCCTGCCTAAACTACAGATGGGTGCCGGCCACCCACAGGTACAATCCTAACGGCCCCATGTTACAATCTGAAATTACTTACTCTTCAGTGTTCCCTGTTTGGGCGCCACTTGCCAGAGTCCAGCTCCAGCAGCCAGGGATTCAACCTGAAGGGATGGATGGTGTCAGTGAGAAACTGAGGCAGCCTCTCAGTTTTTTTGGACTGCCTGTTTATTTCAAGCTTATGATTCTGTTTTATACTTTTACAAAAGCATCAGGTCAGAGGTTTGATATTTTCAGTCCCCAGAGACCCAGATTTATTTTTCTCCAAAACTCATTGTTGCCCCTCAAAAGGAGTTCCTTCCTCAGCGATTCTCTTATCTACTTTTTCTCATGTGTCCTTGTGAATACACTGTGACTCATGCTAATGTCTGGGCTGCACACCACATTCCTCAGTTTAATTCTTGTCTTTCTAAGTCCTGTTTGCCACTAAGCTCACTATTTCTTAGAAAGGGCATCTAGTTATAAATCTCTCTGAAGTCCCTAATTTCTATAAGCTATAGAATATGCTAACATTACAGCATTAAATCTTTAGCTTCTAACTATTTTAATTATTCCTAAACCCTAAATTCAGTGAACTCCTTGGCCATGAACACTTTTCTCACAAGTGGGCTTCAGATAGGAATCTCTCCCATGGTCTCAAGCTGCGGACTCTGTGCTCATCCTGGAACACTCTTCTGTAAAAGTTCTTGAAGAAGTGTCAGTGATTAACTTTAGGAATTATTCTTGGAGCACAGCTGCAGAAGGCTCTATGCCTTCTCATGCTCCTCTCAAAAACAATAAGCACGTTAATATTCTCCTCAGTCAACTCAGCGGAGGAAAGACAAAAACAAGTCAGAATCACAAAGCTTAACTCTTTCATTTCGGTCCCGCCTACGGAACAAAGGGAGACGGGTTTAGGGCCATTCCTCCATTTTGTCAGTAATGCCGCAACTCCCGACAACATAGCCCGCGGGTAGGAACCCCTCCATGCCCAGTGGAGGCCGCAGGGCCCGCGAGTGGGGACCCCCTTCTTGGGAGTTGAGGGAACACGGCCTTCGACTGGGGAACCCTTCGTGTGTGGGGAATGACACTCGTACTCAGGGGCCCCGCGATCGCAAGGAAGTGGGGCTCGAGCCACGCGCCCAGGAAGCAGCCGCTAGCGCCGAGCCGGGTGGTCAGGAAGGGGGCGCTCAAGCCTCGCGTGCTGGGGGGAGGGATGGTCCGCTCGGGCGGGAAAGATTCCAGGGGTGCTCGCGCCGCGCGCGCAGGAACTGAAGTGCGCCCCGCTAGCAGGAATGTGGCTCCGGGGAAGGGCTGGCCCGGCACGCGCGCAGGAACGCCCGGGGCTCAGCCCCGCCGTGCGTGCAGCAAGTAGGGTTTTGCACCGCGAGTGCCAGAAAGTCCGGCGCACTCAAGAAGTGGGGAGCCGCGTTGCGCTAGGCGCGCACAGGAGAGGGTTGATACCATACGCCCAGGAAGAGGGGCTCTGTCGCCTGCAGCGTGGGGCCTTGCGCGCGCAAGAAGGGAGAGCTCGCGACTTGCAGCGTGGGCAGAAAAAGGGGGCCTCGCGCCGCCCTTGCCGGGGAGGGCTGAACGGCAGGCGTAGGAAGGAGGGTTCTCGTGTCCCGTCGCGCGCGCAGTAACCGGGGTGCTCGAGCCGCCTGGGCAGGAAGTGGGGTTTCGCGCCGCGCGTGCCAGCGGGAAGGGCTGACCGCCGGCGCGCAGGAACCGGGGTCTCGCGCCGCATCGCGCGCGCAGTATGTGGGGGCACGCTCCGGAGGTGGCCAGGGAGGCCGGCATGAGCAAGAAGGCACAGCTCTCGCCCTGCAGCGTGGGCAAAGGTGATCTCGCGCCGCGCGTACCGGTTGACCCTCCGCTCACAGGAGAGAGGGGCTCGTCCCGCGCGCACAGGAAAGCGGGGCACGCACCGCGCGCTCCAGGAGAAGGGCTGGTCTGGCGCGCGCTCTTTGAGGTCTCTTCCACCTCCGGGTAAGGGGGCTGAATGCGCTATGGCTGCGGCCACCTGTCCGGACTGTGAGAGGGGCGGGGAGAGGCACGATTGGTATCTCCCTCCGCCCGTGAGAAGTCAGGAGCTGCGGGCTATGGCTGCCGCTCGCGGCTCTCGGTGACCTGGAGTGGCGCAGGGGTGAGTGGCGCTCACTGTGGGGCCAGAGGTTCGGCTGGGGTGGTGGCTCAAGGCCCAGCTGGGTCCGGCAGCCCCCCAGAAGTTGTTCGCCCGGAACCCTGGAGGCCGGCGACCGCGCAGGTGAGGCCGGAAGCGCCCAGGAGTTCCCGCAGCGGTCCCGCGTCCGCCCGCCAGTCCCGATGCCGGGTTCCCGGAGCCCTCTGAGCGCGACCCCGCGGCATTTCCAAAGCGCTGGCCGTCAGGCAGTGCTCGGAAGTCAAGAAGGGATCTTGATCTCCCACGGGGCTGCCCGCACACCCTCAGATAGCCCAGTGCAGCGCGCAGCCCAACGGCGGAATGGCCTCTGTGGGCGCTGCCTGTAGTTACTACTCAACGAGTCTGCCCTCAACCCCTGCCGTCGCTTTGGCACTAGTGTGCGACGAGGACCACAGCTGGTATATGACTGTGCTGCATCTGGGCTCTGGTGAATACCTGATCAGCCAAGTGCTGTGCAGGAAGAAGGTGGCAAGGTCAACCCGGGAGAGCACAGACAGAACGGTGAGTCAGAGGTCCTGGCAGGTCCCAGGGGAGGTCGTGCCGGGACCTGCATCTCAGCAGGAGTGCCAGTGTCTTTAGGGAACTAGAGAGGAATTTGTATTCTCTGGTTCTGTGGCATCTTACGCAGACACATGGGGAAAGCGGGCCTGGTCAGATGGACAGGGGTGACTTCCTCTTTGAGGACTCCAAGCTCATACTAATACCCGCAAGGCCCCCGGATATTAGTATGAAACGGCTTCTCTTTTGTAAAAGGAGTCTCCAGGAGGGCACCTGCGAGAAGCAGGGTGTGGTGGACTTTGGCTGTGGCGGGTCCAGTCAAGTGCACAGAACTAAATACAGGCACGTGCTGGATGGTATCAGTGTTCACATCCTGGTTGTGATAGTGTGCTCTATGCTTCTGCTCAATGTTCCCATTGGGAGAGGTGAGGCACGGTGCAGGGCAGCCTGTTTTTCATTTCTTATGCTAGTGTATTTAACTTCTATGCAGAGTACATCATGAGAAACCCTGGACTGGAAGAAACACAAGCTGGAATCAAGATTGCCGGGAGAAATATCAATAACCTCAGATATGCAGATGACACCAGCCTTATGGCAGAAAGTGAAGAGGAGCTAAAAAGCCTCTTGATGAAAGTGAAAGAGGAGAGTGAAAAAGTTGGCTTAAAGCTCAACATTCAGAAAACTAAGATCATGGCATCCGGTCCCATCACTTCGAAATAGATGGGAAATAGTGTCAGACTTTATTTTGGGGGGCTCGAAACTCACAGCAGATGGTAACTGCAGCCATGAAATTAAAAGACGCTTACTCCTTGGAAGAAAAGTTGTGACCAACCTAGATAGCATATTCAAAAGCAGAGACATTACTTTGCCAACAAAGGTCTATCTAGTCAA